>JBCJKH010080047.1:6705-37465 GCA_039877255.1 Loriculus beryllinus
CCGCCGCACTTGCAACCTGGACCTCGTCCCACCTATACACCGCGCTGTTGCATCTGCAATCCGAACGGACTGCCACCACTGAGGAAATAAGGACTGTCTTTATTAACATATCATTTAACGAATCACTAAAACCTCTGAAGCTCAAAGAAGCATGGGAGAATTCAATATATCAGTGTGTTTTACTAGTTTTTGATAACTGGTTACCTGTCAGCTTGTTCACAAAGTCATTAACAAAACTGTCCTGTGTCTCAGAAACTTAGGATATCCAGGGGGTTGGTGACACTCTACAGAACGAAATGAGGTACAAAGTCGGTTTTCCAAATATATCTTAAATCTACTAGCTGCCTGGTAATTTGAGCAACTGCCCATGGCAGAAGTAACTTTTCTGTAAATAGAATGTGAAACTTGGAAAACACTAGTTTTCTGAACTCAGATCCAGATAACTTACAGGAATACATCTGAAATTTGCAGTTAAAAAAGTAAGTGTTAGCCCAATTTTAAAGGTATTTTTGACATTATCATCATGATCAGACTGCATACCAGGGGATTTAAAAAAGGCTTTTTTTGAGGAATGTGCTTTATATAACTTTGCCGATGATTACTTTTGTCACAGTGCTAGGAAATTAATTGGGAAAGAGAAACTTGCAAAAATAATTATTCTTGTTGCACGTATATTTAATTTACAGTTTTCAGTGAACCATCATCCACCTTCTACTTCCCTTTTGTAATTCTATATATATTCTTTTCCTCCTAATACAGCTCAATTTGCACCGCGCTTGACATAAGCCAAAAGGCAAGGTCTCTCTTGCTATAGGTGGCAGCACTAGCTTATTATAAATGTTGATGGGCTCCCCTCTCTTGAAGAAAATAAATATAAGGATACTTGGGCAGCATACAGTTTCTGTGTAAACTGATCATGTTTAAATTTTAATTTCTAATGGATAGTTAGGGATGATTAAGCTGAAACCATAGCTGCATTCTTGGCTGGATTAACTACAAAAAATTAAGCCAATTCATTAAAAAATCCACTGAAAATTAGAGCATATTTGTGGAATTATTTACATTTCTAATGAGAAACTCTCCCAAAGTCGACTTCCGGAGCATCAGTTTGTAATATATTGAAATTCTTACGTGCTGATACAGGTGTTTCTTACGGATTTGCTGTGTTTTGCTCTGGAATTCAATGGTATGGTATCACAGCAGTGCTACAGATGAATTCACCAAATACATTGTACTGAAGAAACACGAACCCTGGTCCCTTTTGTTTTTTTCACTTAAAGTTTTGTTACAACAAACTTTTCTCTGAATGTCCTCACCTAGGCATTTGTGAGAGGCTCTAATTTTATTGGAAGCTACTTTCATATAATACAGGAATTAGCTTTGTAACTGTCATTATCCTGTATCATCCACATTCTTATATTCCTCCTTAGGCATTTCAGGTAAGAAGTATAATGGAATCTTCAACTTTTAAGAAGTACAGGACAACCTGGAATACATAAATTACAACACCAGTGCTACTGTTTTATGGATATTCAATTGTAAATAATTCCTCCTACTACCTTTGATGATGCTTTACAGGACTGGTGAGCTGAAATTACCACCATCAAAGCCAACCAGAAAAATTCTGAGAAGCATGCCTTTCCTGAGTAATTGCTTGATCAGGAAAGAAAAAGAAAGTATTATTTAGCCTGCAGATTGACTTCCGTCATAAAAAATAATTCATAGAGCTGTTAATTTCCATTATTTTATGCATAAAACTGCATTTTTCTGCAAAACAAATATATTAATAAATTTCTAGTCTCTGTTATTCTTTCATATGTAGTTGTGTGTGAAAGAGATGCCATACTGTACACTAACAAAAGTATGCCAAAGACATAGTAAGACACTGTCACAAAGTTTCCTATAAGAAAGAATAAGAAAAAACTGTACAGTTAAAAGCAAAGTTTTCAAACCTAAATACCAGTTCTTAGACCTCTATGTTCTTATCTAGGATTGCAAAATGCTGAATGTCAAAAGCTCCAATTAACCTCAATTAAAATCACTCTTAAGCTGTATTGTTCCCTAAAGGAACAAGACCTTTTCCAGGAGGGTTCCTGTCATTTCAGATATTTGTAACAATGTTTTTATGGCTGGGATAGCTTAGATGCAGTCCTATGTATTGTTAAATATGATGATAAAAAATGAATGAAAGCAGCAGATGAAATGCAAATTTTTTCTCTTTCTTTCAGTGTATTGTTTCAGAAACTAGTGGATAAAAATAAAAGTAGAAAGTCTAGAAGTTCATTTGAAAATCTGCAACTTTTCATGCATAGGAGTGACTAATTTTAATTTCAAAGAGGATAGATTTTTTTCCATATATATGTATGTGATGCATGCAAATTTCACTATTAAAATCTGAAATGAAGAGATTCGCTAAATACGTTCTGGTTTTCTGTAGTCCTTGCCAAAATGTTTCTTTGCAGCTCTGTAGCAGGCTGCTGCTGGATAAATCTGCATCTTGCCTTATTTCTAAGGATCTGTGCTGTGTCAGCTACACCCACATTCCTAAACCCCTTGACTGCAGCCGACTTTTGTGGCAGTTCTTTTAATCAGTCTCCCTCTCAAGCTTGAAGCACCTTTATCATCCAGAAAGTTCAGATGTTTCTTTCTCTTTTCCTCTGTATTTGCCCTAAAAATCTATCTCCAACCCCCTCTGCTATAGTAATTACTTAAAAACCAAGAATCAAGTTTAGAAAATTATTCTTGTGATTATTAGCTAGGTCTTTACTTGGGGAAGCAGGATGTTGCGAAGAGATGAAGTAAACCACTGCCAAAAATCAGTTAATTAAACGTGCATAAAAAACTGCAGTAATGTTAACATGCAAGTACATTTTAGGTCACAAGAGAAAATATCATGACTCTCATTCTAGCACGTCATTCTCATCCAAAATTAATTTATTTTTTTTTCAGCCTCAGTGCTTTTCTCCAGGAGCTCTGTAAAATATGTTCTGTTGACAACTGGACATAATGTAATGCTGGAGAACTGACAGTAAATTCATTCCTCTTGCCTTCCTATATTTATTCTTGTTGAGATTATACTTTGAAGCAGACTACCTCATATATATTTCTCAGCAAACTACTGTTCATATTTAGACTACTGTAACAATCATAAACCTATGAAGATCCCTTCAAAGTGATTGTTCAAAGCAGCACTTCTGGGACTTTATTTTGACAAGCCATATCAAAACTGCATGTAAGCAACTTCCTTCTCTTGCCCACCTTTCCTCTTTCTCTAGTAGCAGCTGGATTTCACTCAGTTTGTTATCACAACATGTGTCCATAACACCTTGTGCACATTTTAGGTGACTCAGAGTGAGGGGTTCCTGAATTCCTAAGGGAACTTTGTACCCCAGTGCTACTTCATAGCAATTATGAGGGTTGGAAAATGACCCTGGGTGTTACTCTTGCTTGCATGCCCAAAGAAGGAGGAATGCTTTTCATTCCCTTGCAAGATGGGAGTCACTTAAGACCTACTGGGTGCCATGAATAATATTGCTTTCCCCAAATTTCACAATAAAAGTTCTTGTCCAACTATATTTCTGAAAGGCTAGCAAGAAGCCCTCTCCCCAAAGGGAGAAATGAACTTTCCTTGACTGACGATCACTGTGTAGGTAAATGATCCCTTAAGATACTTGGGCTGCAGCAACACTGGAGCATTCCAGTTAAGATTAGTAGCTAATTCAAGTGTGACAGCAGCCTGAATTAGGAAGCTTCTCTCTTGGTCCTTTCTCAGGTCTTTCTTATGTTTGCTAACTTTACTGATGTTATATTAAATATTTGCCAACCCAATAAACTTCATCTCACCATTTCATTAATCATCATCATTAATCAAGCAGTAATCTTGATCACTGTAAAGGTTTTTTTTTTTTCTTTTCACTTTCACAATGCATGGAGAGAAAAGGAGCGTTTTTATTTTTCTATACAATATAATGTGTCATACAGCATACTGAATTAACCTTTCACTATACCCTTGAAATTTCGCTTCCCAGTCTTGCTCTGTTTGTTATCTGTCCTCAAAGGTTTAACACTTTTCCCAGGATGATCCTCCTGGGCATGAGGTAGAGGTAAATAATAGGCTAGCATGTTTATTGCATATGGATAAGTGAGAATCAGATGAGATTCATGCATGTTTTAATAGGTCTGCAAAAGCTATAGAGTTTATGTGGCAAAGATGGAGCCAGTCAAGATTAAGCAATTATACATTTTGATCAGCTGTTGATAAGGCTCATCTTAAAAAGGAAGCAGGTTTCATTAGCCACTTCAGAGAGACCAGAAGACCACATTGATGACAAGAATGGGGAATAAATAAAAAGCAAGAGACAGCTAAGGAGGATGATTCTGTATATCTCAGACCTCTTGACAAAGCCCCATAGAAGACACATGGAGACGAAAATAAAGAAGAGCAGGGTAGTTTTTTTCTGTGTATTTTTTTCTGGTCTGTGTTTTTGTTCTGGCTGTAATTGGGAAAAGAGCTGAAATAATTAAGACCCTTGGCTTTCATGAGCTTCATATATGCTGTATCCTTGGAGAGGCATATTGTAAATTATGATAACTTGCCTGGACTTCTGGAAAATTGGTGTCCTCAGGCTATATGTCTAGAACAGGGACATTCGTCCTAGGACCTTAGCAGTCAGGTTAGAAATTCCTAGTCCTTGAGACTGATGTTAAACAGAGGACCTTCAAGACACCATATTTAAAAGCCCAAAGACAAACTCAGTGCTTAGACTTCACTCAGATTCAGTAAGCTTAAAACCTCATGTGTGCTGTGGGAAAGGGAGCCAAAAGGCAGCCTCCTGAATGATCGACAAAGGCTCCCCAGTGAGGTCTTTGACAAACAAGGCAGACCCATTTAAACAAAGCATAATGACAGAAACGTTACTTTAGAGTGGAAAACAGCAGCTTAGCCCAAGATGAGATAACAAAGCTCTTAAGCTTTGGGCAGACACTGAAGCCCCTGGTTAATTTTTGGGTTGTCTTCATTTTCTTTACTGTAAAACCAGCCTGTCTTCTTGTTGCTCCATTTCAGCCATGGCTATTTTAGAAATAATTACCTCACATAAATCTCTTCTCATGTCTTTTTTGCTCTTCTCCTTCCCTGTCTGTAGAATCATAAAGAACACTTTAATCAACCTATTATGTAAAATAAACAAAACCAAATATTTATTTTTCTGATGACCACTTTATAAAAATTTGCATTTTCAGGATGAGATAATATCTTTTTTAATAACATTACACTTTTTGCTTCTATCTACCTGTCATTTATTGGAGTCAGTTTGGTTGATAATACAAAGTGATGGAAAGCAATGAAGCGGAAAGATCATCAACAAGTGTACGTGATGAAAAAAGTGTTTACAGTAGAGCATTGATTTCATGACCCTTGTAACTGGTTGCATTTCTTCCTTGTGTTAGTGTGATGTCTCTTGGTTGAATGGTAACTTGTGGGGACTGAGAGGGCTGTAGGCTCCTGTGGAGTGCTTGGCAGGGTCATCCAAGGCTGGTCGCACTCTCAGGGCCCTGGAATGTCACCCAGATCAGACTATAGAGCCAGCTCAAATTTAAACTGACCACAAAAGAAAAAAAAAAAAAAAAAACCAAAGCAAACTATTTTTAAAGTTATGATGTTCCCATCATCTTGGTCTTTTTGTTTATACAACTTTGTCTTCTCAATTAGTGCTGTTGCTGCAGCATATGCATAAGCATACTGCATACAAATACAGAGTTGAAACATATTTCTGAGTAATTAGAACCTGACAGGAACATGTGCTTTTGTGTCCCAAAAAAGGAAAATAAATAGAGTAAGTGAAGTTACCACATACAGATGCTAAGCCCCAAAAGGTCAAGAGATTTAGAGGAGTACATAATAGTCTAATTCTTTGTGCTTACAAGATAAAAATAAAAACAAAAACCAGCTTTGTCAAGCAGATTCTCATGGATGTCTTACAGAAGCAGGCTTTCTCCTGTGTCCAGTCCTTCCTAGTTTAATATGCTCAAAAAATTCAGTGACAGACTCATTTCTGCTACATGCCTGCTTGTAACTCTTTCTTCAAAGCAGAAAGCACTGCAAAGCCATCTAAACCACAAATCTAAGCATACACAATTTTCTCTAACCTCTGGAAAAGTCTGGAGTTATTCTTCCATTAACTGTGTGGCTTTTCCTAGCTCAGGTGATAACTCCTTTGAAAGCTTTTAATGTGAAATAAAGAATCAGCAGGCCATTTTCATTTAGAATGAGGAATTTTCAAGGCAAATATCACAGCTATTTGTACAAGCTAAGCAAATATTAGAATGTATAAGAAGAAACAAACCCAAGGGAATCAAAATTAATGTCATGAACCATTACAAATCTGGAAGGAGTAATGAGGAAGAATCTACAAATCTAGTTAAAGCTAAAAATCATTAGAATGCACTTTTTTTGGACCCTAATTAGCTCAGGGTCTTTCAAGAACACGCAGGAAACAGTCAAGCTGTTTTAAAGAACAAAAAGTCTAAAATGTCATTAGAATGATTAAAAAAAGCAAATTGCTAGCTCAAAATTGAACTTATTAATAGTGCCCATGACAGACTTTCCCAAACTCTCAATTTTCACTAAGCCACTAAGAGCTGCCCTTCAGAGTTGTGTTCATCTTGAAGGAGTAGGTGGCAGCTGCAGACATGTAAGAAAGGCACCGTATTTAAAACTTTTATATCATCATTGTTATTGTCTTCCTGCAATAATTATACCTTATATTCCCCTTGACATTCAGAGGCTGAGTTATGCTTCAGCCATGGAGGAGACTGTAACCACAGAACTCTTTTGCGACTTGACCAGGACTATTTCAAGACTTCTGGAGGCTGTCATCTACTTCCCCCTTGAAGTAACGATTTGAGGGACTAGAGATTTCCCTTAAGACAGTACTGTATTTTATGCTATAGGTGTATTTTAAGGGTTTTGTAAATGCTGAGGAGGTGCCTGATTTTGCATCCACACATGAGTCATACAGAGAGCAGCACACAGCATGCATGCTCAATACAGGCTCTACAAGTAGAGCTCATGTCTGCAGCAGACATCCCACTGCTTGTACTCAGTACTGCAAGATTTGCATTCGAACTGACAAACTGGATTCAGTCCCTTGTTCCAGCAGCCCAAGGTGATAGAGCTTAGGATTTGTGCTGCAGCCAAAGGAACTGAGCTGGAACTTACAAAACAGTGTCACAGTCCTCACAGTACTTACTCTCAGACAGGGGCCTCACAGCAGGCTCAGAATGTCCAGAAGGAAGGCATCATCACAACCTCCCCTGGAGAAAAAGTATTGCTTTGCATCATTCTTACAAAGCTCAGACTGAATTGAGCTGCTTTTTGCAACAGGACAGAGTAGGACCAGCTCATACCTCTGTCCTTTCCTGGATTTACCTCCCTCCATTACGACAACTCAGAATCTGGGCTTGTAGGCATTCAAGCATCCTTCCTTCTGTGGTGGTGAGTGAATTTGAGCACTTTCTTTATCTTGACCAAGCTTCAATAAAGGAAAAAAGATCTTAAATTTGTTTTAAGGGTGTACTTCTATGTGACCAGCTCTGAGTAGACAAAGGTGGCAGTTATGGCTATAGTAAATGCATGGTGTTGAAAAACCATATATATTTTATCTGGTTTTGGGTCCTGGAACAGCAAGCTGTCACTGCAGCTGATGGAGCAGCCAACACATACTGTCCGGCAGCAGCTATAGGAGAGGAGCAAGGAGCCCCTTTAGGGACCAAAAGTCAGTCTTCACTTCTTCACTCCTGGATTTGCATAGCCTGATTGCTAAGATGTCTGCTTCTTCCACTCTCTTCTTCCTGCGGTCAGACAGCCTGCCTTCTGTTAGATGGCAGCATACTCTTTTAAGAAGCCTCAGGCTACGTCTGAATTTATTGGTTTTGCCATATACATGACTGACCTAAGACATTAGTTTGGCTGACTTTGAGCACAACAGAAATAAGCCATTCTAGGGCTTCCCTCCAGAGCCACAGTCCACGAATACTCCACGGGCTACCCTATCCCAGGGTCATAGAATCAAGTTGTAAATTAGGTTGAAACAGACCTGCAGAAGTCATCTAGTTGGACCCTCTAGCAACTGCATACCACTAAGTACTACTAAGATGAAATCAGGAAAGTCCTCTAGCTCAAAGCAGGATTGGCATCAAAGTTAGGTCTAGTTGCTGTAGGCCTTGTCCAGCAGAATTTTGAGTATCTCCAAGATAGTGTCTAAGCCAGGTAGAAGGAAAGTGCTATTCTCTGCCTTGTACTTAGAGGGATCCTAGACAGATGTCTTGGACTTTCAAATAGCTGAAAGGAGATTAGAAAAAAAAAACATTCCAGATTTCAGACTATTGTTTTGTACCTGCCTTTCTGGTTGAGGCAATGCCCCTGAAAAGTAAAGAATGATAATATGAATTGGAAAAGTAAAACTTAGCATTCCCATCACAATTAGCATTTTGCTGTAGTTCTGTCTCAGTTGTGAAAGGCAAGATTTCAGCCACAGTTAGCATTTCCCAGTTCTTAACTCTGGGTAGCTTCCTTTCAGTGTGTGGGATTTGTGGATTGCCATTTTCAAGAATCTGCCTCTCCTAATTCTCTCTATGTAAAGGATCCTGGATACTTACATGGATTCTGCTCAGAGGCATTGCAGCACTAATATGAAGAGATGCTGACATCTTATTATATCTAACCACTGACTATAAAAGTCTTCAATTCTTAGCTATCTGTTTGAAACTGTAAGTTTTACCAGGATCTCAAACAGCTTTACATTGCTAACATTGTTTATTATTTCACAGATTTTAAAAGAAATTTTAATACTATAACAATGTATTTTATTCCCAGTTGATGGATAGTTTACATCTATACCAAAGCTCAAGCATGCTAGTAAGCATTAGAATGATTATTTTCCACTAATCTATTCCTTTAACTTTAAAGTAATTAGCTGAGTTAGGCAGCAAAATGGAACATTTCCTACAAGAGTCAGTAAATGGACTCTGTGTAAGTGCAAAAGCTGATTACTTTGATATAAAGAGGGCTATTATTCTTTACACCTCTGGAAAGCTGCCTAACTTGAAAGCCTTATAATCTGATTTTCAAAAATCCTATTTAACAAGTTATTATTTCCTGTTTAATAGACAGCACCTAAAGCTATATCACTCTTCTCTGTTGTTACCCCTTCTTTTGATTAACAGAATCCCACAGCCCTACTTATGCAAAATTTGTGTAATTGTCACCAAAATGCTATATTAAATCTAATCTTTTTATATTCATTTTCAGTCAAGGACAATTAGAATCAAATGATGTACAGTTTACATTTTTATAATCATACTGACTCATATTTGTGTTAGATTTTAAGGTCCTTGCTCCAGAAAAAATTCAATTCTTCTCTTCCAACAACTCATGCCTCAATAAGATTTCAGTTACTTTAATCTTTGACCTGAAGGGAAGTATGATGAAAAAGAGAGAGAGAAACTGATTAACATTTCATTTCGGCAAGGTTCAGTGAACTGTGCTGTAATCAAGAAACAAAGGACAAGCAAGGCAGAAAAAACACATATTAAAAAGAGATCGATCTGTAATTCAAAAGAAGTAATTTTTTCCAACTGAAGAAATTATAGTTGATCAGGAATCTATCCTGAAAAATGGTTCCCAATGCAGAACTCCCAGAGCTGTTTTATCCAGCTGTATTTTTGATGTAATAAGCAAGTGCACTTCCCCAGCTTAAATTTAGTACTGTTATACAGGCTAATGAAAATTGATGATAGCAAGTCCCCTTTATAGTCAATAACAAAATCCTTTGCTAAAAGAGTTCTGTATAGGACTCACAGGGTCTTCTAATCCAGCATCTTCTCTGGTTTGCCATTGTCACAGCCTTCATATAATCCCACACATAAATACAGTAAGCTTCACCTCAAAAAGAGTAGACACTCTGAAGCTGGGATACTTCTCTGTTTGAAGGTTATTAGAAAACTTGTCTAATCTTTAGCTTCATTCTGCTTTCCAAATCTGCTTATTGGTATTTGTTGTGCCAATATTGTTCTTGAGGCATATTAATTTTCTCTCTCTCGTGTTTACCTTGCTGCAGTATTTTTGTCAAAGTAAGCAAGCATTGCTTTTCCAGACATGTGGCTATGAATCTATTTCTTTTGCCTGGGTAATCAAGCAGCCACTCATGTGGCACTTTGTTTACTCTAATATGATCTATCAGGGATTTATTGACAGCATACCACTTCAGATTGGAACATTTTCAGATAGCATCCACTACAGAGAGAGAGACAGAGACACAGAGAGGCAGAGAGGAAGACTTCAGCTGCCAAGTTTGAAGGGTGAGCAGAACAATTCCGCCCTTTACCTCTCCTTACATGGACAAAGGTGCTACTTCTACACTTTCCTCTCCCCTACTTCCCCTCCCCGGTTTCATCCTAATTTCAGAACAAATTTTCAAAGTGATCCCTGGTTTATTTTTATGCTCACTTCTGAACAAATTTGTGCCTGTGTCCAAAAAAGAGAAAGAATTTTATCCTAGAAGACCTGAACAAATACATAGTGATGTTCTGAAACAAGGTCTGTGTTTGCACACAGAAAGTGAGTTTTTAAGGCATTATTTCAGAGCTGATAGTGTTTGTTACTGTTTCCAGCCTCCATGAGATTTCATGACAGATTCCTCACACTGTACAACTTGTTGTTGTATTAGAGAAGACTTCTCATGAGCTGAATATCTCAGTGGTCTGGGAACATTTTAGTTAGAAGATGGAGCTGTAGATAGGTTCCTGAAAAATTGAAAAAAGATACTGCAGTAAGGGTTCTTCTCCTCTAGGTTCTTACGATTTCTGAGATATGCTGACTACTTGTGTGGCTGGCACAGAGGACCACCAACATGTCTGGTACAGAGAACTTATGCTCCTATGCAGTCTCAGTGCCTTCTTATTCCTCTTCCTTCCACTCCATAGCCAAGCAGTTTCTGTTCTATAAGTACTAAGAATCCATCATTGCTCTTTACTGAGACCTAATTATGGGCTGAAAAATGAATACAACCATTGTTAAATTACAGTGCTGTTTTTAACTCTCAATTTTTAAATTTCAAGTTTTGGTAGGTTTTTTTTTTCAATTATTTTAATCTAGTCCTGGTTTCACAGGTTCAAACAGTGGTATCATGTCCTTTAATCAGCAAAGTAAAAAGATGCTGCTCCATTTTACAGCTTGCATCCCATAATAGCTTTTTAGTTCAGAAGCCTCAGCATTCCCTATTCCCTTAATTCATCTGTTAAAAACAACTCACTCACTTATGAAAATAATTTATGAAGATAAATTGAGAAAAATAAGTGGAAACTCATCAAAGTTCTGTTTGTTCTATTTAAGATGAAATAAAGCAAACCTACCTACCCACCCGTGAAGTTGTCTTTCAGAGAGGTGAATAATCTTCCTTGATTTTGAAGAAGTATATAGGTTGTATAGTAGCTGTGCCTATACCGAGCTTCTTCAGCGAGCTGATTTCAGAACAAAAAGCTAACATTTGTCTTCCTCCCACTACTTTTTTGCTACCTACAGGTATCTAGTGCCTTCTTCATTTGCTATCTATTTAGTAACATTCATCTAGTCACTGCAATTCTTCAGTGTTAATCTCTCAAATCAGCCCATGTCAAGTATTTATCAATTCTTTAAATTTTCTGTTACGATCTTTCTTACTTTTACTTTGTTCAAATAAGTAAGATTTTTGTAGAAGGCTTAAAATAATTACACTTGTATTCAAGAGCTATATTCTTAATTAGCAATGATTCCTTCTCTAAGGTCTGTGGATGACAAGCTACTGAGTACAACAGCTTTCACATTTGATAAGCAAAAGAAGTCACTAAACATTAACAGGGTTTTTGTGGGGTTTTGTCTTTTTTTTTTTTTTATAATATGCTATCAGAGCAGACTTTATTTCCATTTTCTGGAAACTGTAACATCTGGACTTACACAAGATAATAATTGCATTTCTGTGACTTTAACTACTATGCGCATATATTTGTATAATGTAAATCAGACATATACTGCCAAGTTTTCTGATCAAGGTTTGAAAAAGAATGTGGAATGCAAATTAATACACAATGTTCTGTTGTGGTTTGGTTTTTTTTTAATTTTTATTTCTCAGGATATGGTTTTGTGTTGAGGCTTAAATGTGAATTATAAAAGACAAAGCCAGTTATTCAAATTAAAGCTGTTTAAAAAGAAAGGATTGTGAGACTCACTTGAAACTTTTACCTTTTCTCTAATCTGAGCTTGCTTAATTTGATCTTCTTGGGTCTAAAATTAAGACTTTATTTCCTAGATTTTCTTTTTCCTCTGTACACGTTTAAACTTCGAGATCAGCCTTCTCTAAGCAGGCTGATTTCAGATATCTCTCCCCTCAGGTCATGCATTTCAATGCAATTGCCATTCTTGTAGTTAAGGTCTGAAGACCTAGTGGCTTTTTTCATCACTTTTCTTGAATTTGAGATGCAGTGTAGAGCTGAACACAGATTTCTGGAATAATCCAAAAGCAAAATATCTTCTGAATTGTTCCTTAGTAACTGCCTATAAATTCAGAGTTTAGCTGAGCCCTTTTGCGCCTGCCTTGCATAGGGAGCTCATGTTCAGATGACTTTTATAAGATGTTTTCCTCGATGGAGGCTGTGGGGATGTTTGCATAGCCCATCATTGGAATAAGGGTATGAGTAACAATGACTACTAATACAAGAGTGTCAGTGTGTGTGAATTAAATACCCAAAACTGCCTGAGGGGGCGTCTACCAAACCAGATTACACTGAAAAGCAAGGTTATCATCAGTCACATTTTCCCTGCCAGACCCAGGAGCAGCATTTCAGTCAGCTGACTAACAGTACGTGTGAGTCAGTGAGGGACACATACTGGGGTGTATATGTGTGAACTCATGGGGTACTTTTTGGCTAGCATGTGCATTAGTAAATAGCAGGGAGCATCTCCATGCAGAAAAACCCAGAGCACCCACATGTCCAACAAGATATGTTGGGTTTTATGTTTACAAAAGTCCAGTCACTCACCCTTTTTAATTTTTTTCCATGCAGCGTGTCACCTATCAAACATTTTAAGATACTGACTTGTACACATTCTAGAAAAATAAAACCAAACAAAATCTATGGTAGAAAATATGACAATTTAGCATATTTTTCCTCTGAATAGGAAACCTCTAAAAGATTCTGCAATAGATTACCAGTTGACAAGAAAGCAGTGATGTATTAGCTCACCTGAAGTTACTGTGGCTGTAACTGTGTCTCTAATCACAGTACACTAATTCCTGTTCTCCACTTTGTGAACTCTGTCTGCTTCCTCTGTTTTTAATGATGTCCTTCATCCTTTCTTGTGTGCCTGTACAGCATTCTCCCAGTGACTTCTCATCCCTTTCTCACAAACCAGCTGCAAAGGCAGATGTTCTACAAAGCCTCCCATCTGTAGGGATTTTGGGGCAGATTCTCAACTGCTGTAAATTGCCTTGAGTACCACTTAAGTGTATAAGACTTGGCTGATTCACACCATCTGGCCCTTTGAGCTGTTCCGTGTTTATTTGCATAATTGAACATATTGTTTCAGTCTCATGCTGTTTAACTGTAAGATTTCCTGGCCAGAGGCTCTCATAACAACATACTGCACTGTCCCAATAAACTTATAGACCTATATAAATAATGATTGTGATTGTCCATTTTCTTTTACCACTTTGTAAGTCTACCCCCAAAGAACAGAGCTTTGTGTAGCTGAAGTTAGGTAAAGACAGACTTTGAGCAAGTTCCTGGAAAAACTAATAGCACAGGTTTTCTCAGACTTAGTGCTTAGCCTCTGTAGACAACGGAGTTAATACTGTAAAACCAGATTTGAGGTTATTGACCTATTTTGTTATATTTCATACCTTTCTGTTATTGTCCCTATTTAAGTTGGTTAGATCATTGTTTTGCTGGATACCTTGAGTATCTTTACTTTTTCTAAAGGCCTTCAGAAAGACTTCTATTACCCAGGATAAAATAGAGTGAAAAGCCCCCACCCTAGATCTAGAGAAGATGAGCACCCCATTCGTTCTGCAATTTTATACCAGGTGAACAAAAGGAAAAAATATCAAGAAGAGCTGGATTATAGGCTCTTACTTGGTTTATAGTTTCTTAGCCTTCTTAAACAAGGATGAAGCAGTACTGTTAACCTATGCAAAGAGGAAAAAAAAGGAATAGTCTGGGCAATCTCTCTTCTTTTACTTCAGAAAATTTCTGGATTATTTATCCCTTATCTATTAGAGGAGAAATGAAAGTACTGAATGAGCATGCCATTGTCTTAATCTCTTTTACAGGGTAACCAAAAATGCCCCACTTTCTCCCCTCATCATAGCAGTCTGTGTATGTTCCCTCAGTTCCCTAATATTTGGACTAAAGGAGTGGAGGTATTTTGTTTGTATTTTAAATGTGTGCATAGAGCTGCAATTAAGCTGCTACTATGCATATTCTGCTCAGAACAGTGCTTTGCTGTTTCACAATGACATCACATTCGTTCCTTCCTAACAGAGAATACAGAAATATTTCATTTTTCTGAATATAACTTATATAAATATATTTTTTATTATTTGTTTTTATTAATTCAGATCTATTTTTGTGTGGTTTCTTGTGAGGTACCCTCAACCCTGAATTACTGCATTTTTTTCTCCATAATGTCTGTGACAACGTAACGTATCCTAACAAAAGTAATTTCATACTACGTTGTCAATCAAACTGATAAGGCAGAGTCATAAGAATCAGCAAATTTCTCCTCAATCTATATTCCTAGAAGTTTTAAAAGTACCTTTCTTATCCAAGGCACATAAGAAATATAGAACACGTAGACATTAATTTGATATGGAGAAAAATAACAAGTTCTATCTAAAGTAAGAATGCTACTACTTCCCATCCAACTGTTTGCAGAAAGCAGTATGATTTCTGGTGTTCACATATGGAGTTCTGGGCTGACACTGAAAAAAAGTATTTTGGCTAAAACAAGTGTTGCAAAAAATGCAACTGAACCAAACCAAGTATTCATTTTATGTCTGCTATATTTGCCAAAGTTGTTGGATTAAAATCATTTGCTACCCTGACAAAAAAAAAAAGCCACCCCAACCCCAATGCAATGAAAAAAATTAACACCCCCACACACACCCCACCCCACCACACACACCCTCAATCACTATTTTTATCTCTGCTGATTTGTAGGGGTTTTTTTAAGATGGTGAAGAAGGAAATTTCCCAGGAGAACTCGTTCAAGTGGAATTAAATTATCCTACTTTGTCATTTTCTCTGCAAATGAGGCAGCTACAGGGTAGTATCATACAGTTGCACATTCCAGACAAAAGGAACAAAAATGTTTGTCTCTCAATATAACTGGTGCTCCACACAATGCCTGGCAATTGCATCTCATTCAATAAGCTTTTTTCTTTTGCTACAGTTTTTGAAAATGCCATTTACTGAACATAAATTATTTACAAATAGTAAGTTGTAATTCCATTCTTTTCCCTCTTAAATCCGTTATTTAGTTTGGACATAACCAAGAAATACTGGAAAGGATGCCGCTCAAAAGGAATCAAATTCCAGGTGTCTCATTATTCTTTGTTAGCCCACCTGTGGAATGTGCCAGGTATATCAGAGTCCTGCCACACACATTTCTATTCCTTCTGATTTCATACATATAGGGAAAGGGGAACATAGAAATTGCATTGTCATGGTTTTTGAGTGTTACAGTAAAATCTTGCTTGGGTAAAATTCTTTGAAGCCATTCATGGATTTCAACGATTTAGTTCTTCCACTGTGTTTTCTGTTGTACCACAAAGGCACAACACTTCATAATGGCCACTATAGAAAACTTCCATCAAGAACTGTGCCTCCTTCCAGGTACAGTCATTTCAAGGCCAACTTGGTGCTTCTCATTAGCCTTGAGAAGAGGAATTAGGATGCAAGTCCTGTAGAGCTCAGAGATACCAGTGCAGAGTGGGTAGAGAGATGTACAATTTGCTGCTCAAAATCCCAAAGCTGTCATTCTCACAGCTAGTGGGAAGGAGAGAGGGAATTACCAAAATCTCTTCCAATTCCAAGATCAAGCTGCTATAAAGCAAACTAGTTAATAGTACCTAGCTGGTAAAACAAATTAAAAGGGTATGTCCATTTTAGGGTTTTTTTTTCTTGAACCTAGAGCACACTAAAGCAAATATCGTGGCTGTCTCTATTTGTTGAGCTTTCATTCTTATTGCACAGAGGATTCAAAGCAGACTGTTGTGGTTTAAACTCAGTCAGCCACGCAGCCTCTCTCACTCCCCCGCCTTTCCTCCCCGCCTCGCTCCCAGAGGGATGAGGAAGAGAATCAGAAGAATGTAACTCCCATGGGTTGAGATAAGAGCAGTCCAGTAAATAAGATATAACACAAATCACTGCTGCTGCCACCAATAATAATAATGATAAGAGAAATATCAAGGGAAGAGAATATAACTGCTCACCACCTACTGATTGATACCCAGCCTGACCCAGCTGTGATCTAGCCCTACCAGGTAACTGCCCCCAGTTTATATACTAGGCAGGACATGCTGTGGTATGGAATACCTCTTTGGCTAGTTTGGGTCCGGTGTCCTCTCTCTGCTTCCTCCAGGCTTCCCCTCCTCCCTGACAGAGCATGAGACTCAGAAAGCCCTTGGTCAGCGCAAACATTACTGAGCAACAGCTAAAAACTTTGGTGTTATCAGCATTATTCCCAGGCTGAAAGTCAAAACCACAGCACTGCACCAGCTACAAAGAAGGAGAAAAAAATGACTGTTACTGCTGAACCCAGGACATAAGGGTAGAAGGTGTATGTGAGACAAGCATTAGTGATCAGAGGGTGTGACTATATTTGCAATAAGGAGCCCTAAACACAGCAAATTGAGCAATTTTGTACTAAGCCATGTTAGAAACTAAGAAATGCAGGTCCTCCTACTGAGAAAATCAAGGCACGATCCTAAGAGTTAACTGAAGCTTTAACTATTTGATGTGTGAAGAATGGTAACGTAACCTGCCATAAGAGGCATTCACCATAACCTGACCTGATTTAAAAGTCCTGTAACTTGTGTTGCACCTTGATGTTGGAAAGCAAACAGCTTGGTCTAATACTGTTTCAGTGGGACAGAGAAAGTTCAAAACTTATGTTTGGAAAACTTTCTTTTTAAATGTAGTATATCTTTATACATTTCATATATATTATACGTTATACAAATCACATTGTACAAAACTACATATTCTTGTACAAACTCATAAGAAGATCCTCCATGATCGCTTCATCATTTGACTTAAAGCCACATAACTGGAGAGATCTGCCTCAAAAACTTATTTTAGGATGACCAATGAAAAGAAACTTACAAATTCAGCTCAGTAGTCTGGAATGGTTTGCAATAAGGACAAATAGGAAACATTTTTTCAAAGGTTATTAAAAAGAAATGAATGTTGCATACATTCATAAGGATAAAAATTAGAACAGAATTTAATGAGACACACAGGAAGAGTATTAAGCAAATAATCAATTTTTAGCATTTTAGCATTCAGCAGCATTTAAAACAATTCTTTCTGACTTCTCCCATGTATGTACTATCAGAAAACTCAAGCCCCCAGGAAACACTTCACTTTTTTATTCATTCGTTCTGTAGATAAATATACATTTGTTTTTCTTTTCCTTTGTGCCTGGAGTACTACATCCTTCAGTTGTTTACTTTAACTACCTTGGACACCTCCTCATCTGGAAGCTTAAAACTTTGAAACTGTGTTGTGAAGATAAACATTTCAAAGCCAAATGTTACAGTTGCAACCTACAAGAACATACAAAGACTGGACCATAGGGCCTGTCTTTCAATAGATATCTTATAAAGAAATTCTCCAAATATTCTACAATACAAATCTGTTCTTCCTAGCTCACAATGTCACTAATGGATTGCATGGTAAGGAAAATTATTTCCTCTAATGTAACAAAATTAAATAGCTGTCAGAGATGGTATTCAAATGTGCTTTATCCCAGATGTCTCTTTAAAGGCAAACAACATTTTATTATCTTATACTACTTTTTTCCTACTGTCAAGTCAGTCAGCCTAAGAAATTATTTATTTATTTTCTCAAACTGGAAACCATTTGTTTACTTATCTTCATCATTTTTTGTTTTGTTTTGGTTTTTTTTTTTTTTTTTTTGAGTGGTGTTTACACTGCTGTTCATATGTAACAGGAAGTACCTCATCTTTTTTGCAAAGTAATATACAAAACAATACAATATAGGTTGTTCATGTTTTACCAAGCAGTACATAGTGTGGGGATAGAGCTAATGTCCTGATACTGAGCAGTCAAGCAGGACTCTGTCTTTCTGTCTTTCTGCATACACTGTTTAGGGAATAGTGGCACAAAGCCCCTTAAATTCAATGGCTTATTTTTAAATTCACTTCAGCTGCAAGAAAATTTGACAATCTAGTATTTTCTGCATATTTTGGTAGCTTCCTCAGGAACTTTGTGTCTTTATGACTATTTTTGGGAAAGTTGTATCGTTGGGTTTTGTTTTGTTTTTCTTTTCCCAAAGATTGATGGATTAGTTCTTATATTAAATTGTACGCATTGGTAGAAGCATACAAGTAGTGGAATCTCTTCCATTCACACAGGCTCTGTCTAGCTGACTGAAAAGCAGAACTCCACCTCAGACCTATGGAAAAAAAAAAAAAACAGTAGGGAGATACCATTGAATGACTTATTACAGAAGCTTTAGCGAAGTATTGTGACTTAGGTCCTGTGTAAGTACTGGGGGAAAGTAAAATTTTCTAATATCAGCAGTTGAAATGTAGAAAACGTTTTAAGCTTGAGAAAAAAAAGTAAAAAGCCCCTTGACTGGAGTTCCTAATACACAGAAAGTTCTCACACTAGCAGAAATGTTTCCAGTCTTCAACAGGAGAGAAAAAAACACTGAAAAGAAACAAAAAATCCCAGATAAAAATTATTGGAGGCTCTTTAAAGAAAGAAAGAATTCCACATCCTAAAGCCAGTTGTGCTGAACAAAAATCAAGTTTTTAAATACTAATAGATTTTATTTGTGTGTGTCATACATGGTAACTGTCTTTTCTGACTACATTTAATACAAGTCATCTGGAGCACCATCTCAGATCTCAGGCATGCCTTTAGTTCTGTGTTCAAGTGAAATGAACCATTAAGTATTTTGCTGCTCCTGAACTTCCTTACTTTAGAAATATCCCAGCTCCCCATTAAAGTTAATTCTTTGTCTTTTGCATTATTTCCAAAGTACAAAAGAAAGACAAATGTGGGTGAGGTAACCAATAAGGGATATGGGGTATCCAGTGAGGGCTATAAAGTTTAAAAAGGACTACAATTTCTTCAACTTCCTCTTAGACTTTTATTACTAGATGCTGAACTGCAAGAAAGAGCTGCTCAGCCTGTGCAGAGTATGCAGAGTTGGTTCATTATTTTGTTTCAGTTAAAACAAAAGCATAACAACTTTTACAACTCTTCTCCTTCCTCTTTCTGTGCCTTTATAAAATTGCCTTATGTTTGTTTCTATTCTTGTTCTTTTCCTTTATGCTTACACACCTTTTCTATCCTTTCAGCCTTTTAATGTTTGTTTTTAACCTTGCCAATGAGGTACAGACTTCCTTCTGTTAAGTCCAAATCTCCTTCAGTCTTTGCTGTCAGCATGGGTTCAGCACTTTCAGTAGAGATTGCATGTACCTACCTCTCAACATTTGAAATGCAAAAGATGTAGCCTCCACATTTCTGATCAGTTAACAAGATGTTTATGTAGAATGTATGAAAACCAACAGAGATGCCATGCAACCATTTTGCACTTGCAAGTCAAACGAATATGTGATCTGTCATGTCTGAATCCCTTGTCTAATGCCCATGATGCAAAACAAGTCTGAGCTGTTTGACTAGATTAGACTTGCTACCCAAATACACCCAGACCACCTTGTCACACCAGCATATCCATTGCTTTACCTTGTGTTGCATACAGTGGACTGCAATTCTGTGCATACACACTAGTATAGTCTGGGATTCCCAGATTTCTCTAGCCCCTAAAGGGACTGTTGGGACTACTGCCGTTATGCTCACTAAGCTGTCCAGACGCTGTAAATCCCATACAGGTGGTCAAAGAAGACTTACAGTGGTAAATAATGCTTTATAAAATGTGCAGGTAGGTGGACTGCCTTAGGAACATGTTCATGGCAACCTCCCCATCTGGAAGGTTAACATTTTCAGCTATGGATTTACCATGCATTTTTGATCTACAAATGCATTTTTGATCATCTCCTGCAGTGTACACTGCTGCATATATATTTTTACAAAGCCATGTCTTGACATTAAACACTAGAGCTCTTACCAAATCACAGACAAAACTACAAACAGTCTCAAAGAACAGTCAATTGTATCTCAGGGGAAATTAAAAAATCCCTCTGCCTTTTACTACCTATATTTAACCTATTTTGTATGGGGGTTTTATGCCATTAAGCATATGGGAAATAGTGCTGCCAATATTTCAGACCCTCAGGCTTCCATTAGAAAGGGACTGCTTTGAAAACTTATTCAACAGTAAGTATTTAAACTGTACTCAGATCATAATATTGGTATCACAAAATTGGCTTCTACTGGAAGTCTGAGGTTTTTTTTCTGAAGAGGGAATCCCTCCACAGTTCATTAGCTTCTTTTCTGCATTGCATTGCAATAGACAAAACAAAATAAGCAAGAAAAGCACTTAATTAATTTTAACTTTCCTGAAATGGGTTATGTGATATAAAGCTGCTGGTGCACAAAAGTTGTAAAATACATACATTCAATAAGCACTGAAAAGAAATTCTTATTATTTTGCTCAGCAAGAAGAAAGTCTTATATTTCAGAGTGCTTTCCACCTGTGGGTAACATACTTTATGAAATGGGAAAAAAAAGTTTCTGAGCATTGCCTGACATTTTTTAATCTCATATTTGCAAAAAGTATTATACTGAAAGATTTTGACCCCAAAGGCTTACTCACTGTAGATCTTTCCAGTAGAAAACAGCTGGCAGTTTGAAATCGATGCTGTTCTATTCTGCCACCCCTGAAAAACCCACTCTCTTCAAAAGGAGAGAGTGCTGGGAGGTGTACAGAGGAGTTTCCATGACTAATTATCTTGCTGCAAAGCATTATCGGTTTGTTTATGAACTCACAAAATTACGAGGACACAGCAAAAAATGTCCATGTCCAATGACTTGTGCCTGCTGTTGCCCACCTATTGAGGGAAGGACAGATGTATATAATGTCATGCAGCTTATAAAGGGTGCATGCTGATTTCACTTTCGTAGTGATCCCTAAAACGTGGGCCTGTTTCCTGCTAGCAATGATAGTTTTGGTGCCAATTTTGATAATTAGATCATTTTTACGTGCCTTAATAACAGCATTCTGTAGTATACATTAAGCTCCAGCATGGACAACGTCATTAATGCTTTGACCTTTTCCTCCTGAGGAAGAAGTAGGTTGGGTAGTAAAATTAGGAATTAGTCATGTTGCCAGGATATAAGAGTTTTATACATGAAGCATAATCTGTTTTGAATTTGGACTGCAGTATTTAATTGCAAAAATGGAAGTTCTGAATGAAGAGTAAAAGAATTTTTAAGAGAAACAGTATTTTAGACTTTGCTTTAAATTCCTAAATTATTTAATTAACAAAGAAATGCTATCTATCTGTTAAACTAGGTACTCTATTTTCTTGAAATTAAACACTAATTTTACATAAAATTCTATCATATTACAAGCCATTAGTCTTTTTTCCAGCCATGCACTTTTGTTCTTTCTCCATCAGCACTTTTGCATGCAAGCATGTAAGAAAAGGGTAAACCCCTGTCACATATAGCAATCAGTTGCCTAAAGAACTGTCACCTGAATGATGTTTTAGCTATATTACACTATGCATTTTCAATAAGTAGGCCTGAATATGAACTTTATATCTGGAATCTGTATTCAGGACCATCACATTCCTTTTATTTTTCAGAACCTAAATACTCCAGTCTAAACTCTTAAGTGTATAGGTTTGGAGACTGAACTCACTGCAATGTTTGGCTGAGAAACATTATAAAATAGGTTCAGCATGCAAACTGGGACTCTGATTAGGACTGATTCTTCAAGAATTACTTAGTCTTCTTTTCCATTGCTTTTAAAGTGCTGTGCAATTTGTTGTGTGCGGCTGTAAGATTGAGAAACTTTGCTTGAGCAGAAAAATCAGACAACCCCAACAATCATTTCTCCTGTGTTGTAGAAAACTATATGAGAGCATTATAGAGCAAAGAAAGAGCATGCTTGTTTTGAACATTGTTTTCATACTGAAACTTCATCCAGCAGAGGATTCAAGCACTAAACAACTGGAAGAAAGCATCCTCATGAAATCATTATTGATTATAGATCACAGAGTTGCCGACATTGCCCAAAATTCATCTGAAACTTGTAAAATCCTATTACAGACGTTTTTCAGACCATCCTTCTTCTGGGCCCCTAGCTCACTGTAATTTTTTTTTGTCTAATTTACCATTTGGCTGCCAATTTATCCTCTTGTTGCTCCTATTGAATTCTCTCTGAAAATGTTTGGCAGGTGCAAAATCTCCCTATACCTGTTGAAGGTGTGATGTTTTTTCACCATTCAAACCTAGCTGTATCTATCCACATCTCCATAGCCTACAGTATGAATTAGAGATTTCAGTTTAAGGAATCATCTCTTTGCCATAATGCATAATTGATGTTTAAGGGCACTGTAAGATTCAAGGTTTTCTGGCAGCTAGTTAGAAAATTATCTCGTACAGATGGGAAAGAAGCTGTCTTCCCTTTCTTTGGTTTATATCACTTGTAAGGATATCAAATAGTCAGGAATGTAAAAGACAGCCTCTAATTTGTCTCTTTGTACTAAACATATAAAGAAGAAAGCTTTTGCAATTCGGAGCAATTCTGTCAAAAGACTGCTATATACAGGTACTTATTCTGCTTCACTTCTCATTTGCATATGAAATCCTACTTGACAGATCTCTGAGTACAGAGTAAATTAGAAAAGTTAACCACTCTTAACCCATTATTTGTGTGCTGCAGAGTGCAAAACCACCAAGTTTTATTCATATACAGTGTGCTAAGGTACAAAATTTGTAAAAAGCTACATCAGGAGCATATTTTTTATGTTTGCATGAAATAAGAGCATGAAAGCATTAGCAATGTTTTTCTTTTTAATTAAACATTGGCATTTTAAAGTGTCAAGATGTATGCTGCAATGGAGGGCTTTTGAGCATACCCTGAAGAGAGAAGGCAAATTATTATGCAAAAGTTAATGAACTGATTTCTGTAATGGACTGGGTAGAGTTAATTGATATAAAGTAATAAGAAAATCTGGCAAAAATGAAAGGGAAGAATTTTCAAGCTGATGTAAAGTGACCCAGGAGAACTGATGACAGAGGATAAGTCAAAAATTATTTAAGCAGCAGCGTCTGACAAAGATGTCACTAGAGTACCTGTTGAAGGATTGTTATGACTTCCACAGTATAGAGTAGGATTCCTGGTAGGAATCATACAAAAAAGAAATCTCCACAAATCAAGCGCACCAATGACTGTAAGCTATTTATACATTTTGACAAAGAAATCAGTGTCCATTGATTGAGTTACACAATTTGTTCCTTAATTAACAGTCTGGTATAGATTACAGTAGTGGGATTTAAAACTCATGTTTAGCATTTTCTCTTGGCCAAGTTTGGTAGTTCCCAATCTGACACACTGACTGTTACGATCCTGTGTGAAATCCAATGTGTTGTCCCTGTTTAGGAGGAGATTTGGTATTTACCACAAACTGCAGGTTCCAGTCTCAGAGCATATGCTTCAAAGTTTGGTGTTGCAATGCTGAGAAACACAGTGCATAAATCACTTTGTGAAAATACTCCTAAATGTTCAGGACTTTTAGTCATAGCAAAAATGAAACTGCATAATTAGATTTCCACTCTTTATTACTTCTAATATGTTGCTCAAATTCTGACTTCAGATAAGTATAACAGCTCCCCTCCAAAACTCTGCATATATTCGAAGTGAAATGTCTAAAAAAGATCTCTTGATGAGGTAAGGATAAATATTTGATTTTATGGGGTTAGAAAAGTCCCCTATGTCTGAGTCATGCTTCTGGGACAGACTCACCACAACCTTGGAAATCAGCAAGAGGACAGACAAAGTGGAATTTTCCATAAATTGGTGTTACCATAATGTGTGCTGTGTAAAGTTCCGTTTACAAATGTTTAGAAAAAAAATATCAGAAGTATGTAACTGGACAAGATCTTTGAAATGTTTCTAAAGAAGCTTTTGGCAAAGTATTAAAGTAGATATTCAGTCATGGATTATGTCCTGTAAAGTCCCCTGTTTGAATAATTTCATACTGATTTCTAGCATAAAGACTTTATGTAAGGAAAAACTTGCCACTTTTTTAAAAAATACCCTATTTGATAAAGTAAGATTATCCTGTACATTTAATATTGTTAATTTTTATTATTAATTTCAGAATATTTAATTCATGGCTGTTGATGGAAGTTGAAATAAGTTTTGTGAAACTGTTTACAGAACCATACATGGAAGACTTACAGATAACAGCACAGTGACAAACTCCCTAAGGTGCTGTAGAAAAGCTAGACAACTTCCTCGGAACACAAAATAATATGAACTTTATATGGAAGATATTTTGGTGCTGAAACATATAAACAGGTGAATAGTAGGATTTTCCAACACACTAAATACAAAAAAAACCCTGAGAAGTTTAGCTGACTCACACTGATTTCAAAGAGGGTAGAACTTTATTATCATCAGTGACGTAGGAAGAATATCAAACAAGTAATGGAATTTTCACAGAATGTGTGCATGCAGCATGTGTAGGTATCACAGTGATGACAATCAACAAGGTATGACTATTTTTAAACTCGATTATTTAGGTATGTGTTTTCAGAATAGTGATAGACCCAAAATGAGTCATTTATCCTAAGCACACTTGTACCTAGGCAAGCTTTAGCATTAAAGAAATGGGCTACAAAAAGCCTACTTCTTCCCCAACCTGCTCTTACAAGGGAGTGAGTGAGACTTATCCCACTATCAGTGAGCTGCCAGTGGGGGGTTGAGCTCTAAAAGGAAACAAAGTTTCACACCTCTAATGAACCATTTCCAGCAGCCAACTGGTCCTGTATTCTGAGAGCTGAACATGAGACTGAGGCTTTTAGAGCAGCAGTCTAGTTCAAGGGCAAAGCAAACAAGTCTGTTCACAGACAAACAAAAATAACAAATTCAAAATTGGACCTAGAACAGTAAACCATCCATGTGTCTAATGCAGTCTCAAGTCTTGAGTTGTCCAGCGCAAGGTTATGTGTCAACATGGGGAGTCAGGAGTTGGTAGGCTAATATAACCCACTGGTGAAGGTGGAGAGCACTATAGACCTTTCCGTATACAATTCTACAGTTTTAATTGCAAAAATGAAACTGCATTTAATTTATATTTGAGCGGGGCATAGCACCAGTCTGATATCAGATAGAACCATAACAAAGCTGAATAAGGAAAATGAACTGTCCCAAACTCAGCGTTTGAGATGTTCCCTTAATTGTGCTGCATTCCTTCTTTTACCTTTCACAGAAATACATAAACAAAACAGATAGGTATATGAGCTCACCCTACTCAGATGAGAACATCAGTTACTCTAGGACAAAACTGTTCTCTGCCACCTTTGAGTTAGAATCAACAGAAGCATAAAGTCACATATATATCAACAGTATGCCAACTGAAAATAGTAATAAGAATTCCATCATTTAACAAGAAGCCCTGCATGTTTTTAAATATAACTTTAAACATAGCTTAAAGTAGAAAATTACTTCTCAACGTTCAGTGACACACAAGAGCAGACAAAATTAGAATAAAAGAACTTGTGATTTGCATAAAAACCATAATAAGAAAGAATGTGTTATGGTCAGAAAGATAAAAATGTTAAGTCAATGAGACCAGTGGGAAATAGTATAACTCTTGTGTAAAATATTTCTGGTTTGAGACACTGTCTATTTTAAAGAAACATTAAATGTTCTTCTGAACAATTTTAAATCTGTAGAGTTCAAAACCTGGTGAAATGCGGCTGTTCAAAATCTGTAACAAGCAACATAGAGAAGACTTTGCTGAAGTACACATTGACAAAGAACAGCCATCATCAATCTCCTTCTCAGAAGGTTGATAGATATGAAATTTTTGTCTTCCCTCACATTGTTTGGAATGTCTTCTTTCTATTGTCTTCAGTGAGAACATTATGAAGGAGATTTAATAATTGTGAGGTGCAAGAGTGAGGAAGCACAACGGAACTTATCAAAATTTTCTTTCTGTCCATTGCTGGCTGTGCTGCAGAAAACCCCACTCAGCTGAATAACTTGTGAAAGAGGATGCTCCAACTGACCATGAAGAAAGCCTTCTTTCTCCATGGTAAAGAAGGAGCTTGTGTGCATCATACCTCTGTCAGATGTATGTGGGCTGATAGGAAGGACAGCCACCATATTTCCATGGGGACTTCATAATGTTAAAGATACTGGAGGGTTGAGAGAAGCTGTTTAGTACAAGTAAACTTCTATATGTGCCATTTGCCTATTTCCCTTATGTCTTGCCAAAAAAATTCCACCTCTGTGAAAGATAGCAGGAAGGATTCTCACAGGGCACAATGGGGAATAAATGAGTAGACTGCAGTGGTAAGGATGGCAAAGAAAGGATGTATATGTTTTGCTGTGGAGATTGAAGCAGCTTCCAGTCATCCTGAAGTAAATGCCAAAAGACCTTTGGAGGATACAGAATTTCTCCTCTGAGCTCAAAATGCAATGCGGAGGCATCCTGTTTAACTTTGCTGGTCCTCATTCTGACAGAGGATCAACCTGTCATGATGCCATGTGAGTATTTATTGGTGAAAGGATCTGAAACTTATGAGCACAGGCATAAGGCATAATAGTAGTAGTAATAATAATAATAATGCTTGATAATAAGTAAAACCTCGTTGGACGCTTTGCTCATTAGTTATAGTGGCAAAATTAATCAATGGATAATTGAAGAAAGAAAAGAATGCCTTCAATGATGTGATTATCAGTGCAAATCTGCACACGTTTTTAGTCCGAATTATTTTCAGAGGAGACGTGTATTCCAGGTGTCTGATTTTGTAAGGGAATAGACAGGTGTTAGAAAGAGTATAGAGTATGAAGTAATTCACTTTACACTCATAAAAGAGTGGAAGACTGAAAAATAGTCATATTCATTATCCTTCTGTCTGCTGCCTTCTCTTCTAGTTTATTTGGATTAATTCTGGATTCCATCAATAAATCACTCAACTTTTAGAGGAACTTATACAGTTTTGACATGAATTCTGCAAAGCACCAATCAGATTTTGCTGCTGATTGAATTTGACAAGTGCTAAAACTGAAGAACAGTTTTAGAAGCAAAGTCACTTAGCAAAGCAATAAGGAATAACTAACTAACTAACTAACTAAATAAATAAATATGCCGCTTAGAATAGTTGAGCTTTTTTCACAACACTGTATTCTACCATGCAGGTAGTTTTGTCATTAAATTTGACAATATTGAAGAAAACAACTCTCTAAATTGCTACATTTCAGTGCTTTTTTGGACATGAAGAAATATGATTAGTGAAGTTATTGTATGGATGAATGTGAATAAGTGTATAGCCTATGACAAAGAGCTGATTCAGATAATTTTTGTTTAAAAGTTCCCACTGCAAGACTTGGCTGACAGAAAAGGAAGAAGTAAATGCATATATTTTGCTATGATTAAGACTAGGTACCAGACATGAATGTTGAAAAGGTTATGAGGCATTGTAAACTAAAATGAAACCCCAGTAGTTTCTGTGGATTGAGATAATAAATTCTCTTTGTTAAGAGAACATTTATCACATGGGCTTCTGTCCTCATCTGTGCATAGATGTTTCAATCTTTCAGTCTGTTACACACTGGATGAATAAATACTAGAAATTCCTTTAAAAGGAAAAAAGGTTAAAATTTCTATGACTTAAAATATGCAGTCTTCTGGTTACATCATGTTTGGCAATACGTATTTTAAAGACACCTTTCATCAGGAAGAATCAGGAAGAGCTGAACAAAAAGAAGAGGAGAAGAAAAAGTGCTTTGCTTGTTATGGAATGTCTTCTGGGCCACGAAAAAATCATAGAATAAAATTAGAGAAGAAAAATAATCGGACAAACAAGTAATAATTTTATTATTTTGCCAAAATGACTGTGCATCTACCATGTGTTTACACAGTAAGAATTAGCTTATGAATTTCAGGGGACGATGTGGGGGGTAGGGAGATTGTCCACAGGTGAATTCATCTACTGTGGCATTCAACTTGAGACTGAAAAATGTAAGCATAGGTGTACATGTGAGTGTCCATAACTAAGCCAGGTGAGCAAGCTAAATGAGCTACTATAGTCTGTGGATGTTGGAACCCAGAGGGCAATTCACTTGAGCAGAGTGAGAGAGGAGAACTAAATTACAATCTATTATCTTGGAGTGGGATTCAGCTACCTAAATAGATTCAGCTGATGGCATTGCATGTGTTGTGTGGTGTATCATGTAACTTTCAGGGTTTCACAAATTTGCAGATTTCATGTAAGCCCTATGTTGCATCAGGTAGCTCTGTGGCTTGGATTCTCCTGCCATGTCTAAAGGTATTAACACCTCTGTTTAGTGAACTGCAGCCTTCCCCAAATCTGCCTTGACTGAAGCTTAGACACACAGGTCACTCTATTTATCACTGGCACATATATACATGCAGTTGGGTAACTTGCTCTGGAGCTGAAGTCATTACAAATACCCATAAATAACTAGCTATATCACAAGACAGGTAGAAAGGACAGAAATAGAACTAGGAAAATATTTGTGTTGTCTTGCTTTCCCAAGCATCCTGAGTATAAACAGTTGTGCAAAGGAGGTGACAGTCAGGTCCAGCTATATTCATAAGGGAAAAAATTAAGTTATAGAATGGAAGTAGGCTGAACAAGCCCAAACTTGGCAGAAAGCAGAATTCTGAGTTCACTATCAGAATTATCCAAAGAGTAATCTAATAACAATAATCAAAAAGTAAAAATGAAAGAATAACTGTAGAGCTCTATGAAGCCCCCAGAAGTCTGCCTGATTATGGCAGTCTGGTCTTGGTGCTGTGCAGTGTGCTTAGGGTGATTTACAGCTATTTACCTATCAAAGTTCAATTCCAATATGTGGTTAAAGGAGTAAAATTGAGGCTTGTTTCTCATACTTCTTTCAGTTGTAGAGCTATGTGGCACTAAAATTTGCCTGCTTACTTGTTTCCAGCATTTTGCATTCAGGTGATACTGAATTTAACCACTGTATCAGTTTAACAGATAGAAATGATATTACCAGACTTTAGGCCACATGAGCACTCATTCCTTCCCTTAAACTATTTTCTATGTTCCTGAAGTTGAGAACGCAACAGAGATTCATCTCATTCTAAGGTGGGTATCAAACACATCATGTTTAGAGGAAAAGCTTCTCCCTCTAAGTCCTGTTGAGGAGGTTTTCATAATTTCATGAATTCCCAGATTCTTTTTATGCTGTGCAGAACACCTTTAAATTTGCAGGAACCTTGATGACAGTGTACTCAGGGCTTGACTCTATGGATGGCATGCAGGTTTCCCTTGGGCCTATTAGCCAGGGGATTTGTGTATGTTGTGTCAGCTGCTGAGCCCTGGGAGCCAGCTGTGCCTATCTCTTTAGCAGGATCCAACACACAACACAACCTTGCTGTGAAGGTTTCATCTACTGGTGCATGGATCCAGATTTGTATGTTGTAGTCATCCTGATAGAAAGGAAACCAATTGTTATAATCTCAGGATGCAGTTACAAATCTTTCTACACCAATTTTTTGCACAGTATATGAGTAAATTTTGTGTTCAATAAACATAAAAATGTCATTTAAGCAGTCGCTGCTATGCTGAGTTGATATTGAGCACATTAGATACAGTTTGTCTAGATATTTTGTAGAAGGATGACTTAACAGGTCAATGGTAAATGTAATGGAAATATTTGTAGCAGAAATTGCTTCAACTTTTTCCTTCATCAAAAAGAAAAAAAAAATAAGCCTTTTTTGGCAATGAATACAGTCATTTCAGCCTTATAGCTATTGCCTTATAACTATTTTGTTGACTACAAAAGATCTTTGTCTTTGAGAAGGCACAAAGAAATGTGCAGTGAGCCTGATCTTACAGAAGTAGTTACTGCCAATCAGAAGTCCTGAGGAATCTTAAGTTGAGAACATCAAAATTCAGATTCTAAAAAATTAATGATGACTGTTCAAAACCTCTGTACTCATAAGTCTGTTCTGCTGCATGGCACATGTCTTAGTACTAGAAACCCCATCATCCTGGCTACTATGAGAACAGGGAGAAAGAGAACTAAGAGATGTAAGGGACAGAGCTAAAATTAGAGGTCATGAGAAGTCAGTTCTCCCAGACTGCATACAAAGTGGTTTCCAAGTTGGTTACACCTGGGACCTGGACTCCTTTCATTTTTAGGACTTATGATTACAGTGTCAGAAATCAGATATTGCCAAGTAGCACACACTCATTGCCTTTTCCTTCCTTCCTTCCTTCCTTCCTTCCTTCCTTCCTTCCTTCCTTCCTTCCTTCCTTCCTTCCTTCCCTCCTTCCT
>JBCJKH010080053.1:1946-11979 GCA_039877255.1 Loriculus beryllinus
CTGTTTCCAAGGCTGCTTCATGGTGCCAGGATTTGATCTGCCATCCTGTTAGCAGACTTCCCAGTGCCAAAGCTTCATTACCTAATGCTTGGGTGGTTACAGCTAAACATTATGTGTTTTAATGGTGGGCTTATGCTTAGCAGTGGCAAAGGGAGTTTGCTGTTCCACACCACCATGCGCCAGTATAGCTGAACAGTTCTTTTTTATGCTTTGCAGTCTAGCTTAGACCCTCATTGCATGGGGGTGGCTTGCCAAACACTCCACTGGCCAGTGCAACTGATCACAGGAGGAGATCTGCAGAGCAGGGGAATCTCTGAGTGATAACATCCAAAATCGTTCTCTTATCCTTTAGGATTTGGTATGTGATAACACTCAGCCTCAAAAAATGGCTTCTTGAGGGCCTTGTGTTTGGTAATTGTCACAACCTCAAGCAGTCCTGCAAAAATATGCTCTCTAGGGATCACGAAACACAAAGGTGGCTCCAAATCACCACTGCTTACAGGGACAAGCAGTGGCGGGCATTGCTCAAGCGTCAAGCTAGGATGTGTACTGGCCACTTTTCATCCTTTGATTCCTTTTCATGGCCATATGGGAACCTTTGATCCTCTTTCTAGTTTTTGTGGTGCAGGGTGCACACATTGCTCAAAAGCATAGAAAATTCCAGAAGCTTTGTGTTCTCTCCTTATGGGTCCTATTGTAAATGTCTGAGTGGGTCCCTTGGCTGGTCCTGTGTGCAGTACAGTTCTTACAGCCGCTATGTCATGGTGTGTCATGGAGAGGGATGGAAGAGCAGAACCATCCCAAAAGCTCCAATTCCACTGTGGTTCAGAGGAGACAACTACCTACCTGTCAAAACCTGAGAAAACTGGTTCTGGATGACAAAAAACCTCAAAGACTCCTCAATTAGTGCCATGCTGTGAAGGAGGTACCCAAAGTTTGCTTGGAGCAGTAGCACACCCCAAGAGTTCACACCCAGTTCTGAAACCAACTTTGCCCATGGCCCTGGGTGAGTCACTTAACTCCCTGTGGTTCACTGAACTGCAAAGGGGAGAGAATGATTCCTGCCTACCATGAGCTAGGTTGTAGCAGGATAAATTAGCTGTTGGCTTTTAAAGCACTTTAAAGATGTACTGCAAAGCATTAAGAGCACTTGTTTTTATGAAGACAGTATAGGTTAAATGATAATTCTGTGCTCTCGCTGAATTTGTTAGTTTTAAAGTGTGAGTGTATGCTTCTACAATATGCTATTAATCCAAACAAATTACTAAGCCTTTGTGTGGTATGTGAGAAAGCTGATGAATTTACCTTTCTATAGCTGTAAATGCAATGGGAAGGATTTGAACTTCCCTTCTCACCTCAAAGCCTCTGGCAAACTGGTCACTGACATAATAAATATTCAGCATTTAATAATGCTTCACTTTTCCTCTTTAAACCATTAGTTGTTTCCTGCTTCACTAAGAAGAACTTCAAATTCAATTCATTAACATTTCTTTAAATAGCCTTCTTAACAATGCCTGTTTGCTTTCCTTGTTATGTTCTGTCACTAATAGCGGTTTTTACTTCTAACCTGTTATTAATTAGAAATAAAGACTGGATCTCTTCATTTCTGAATTAGTTTTAATGCCTCTTTTCCTCTGAAGAGGATCTATGTTTTTTTCAAGCCTAGCACTTCACCTTATAGAATGGTTCCCAGGGTAAATAATTCAGCTGGTCAGAGACAGTGCACTTCACTCTTCCTGCAGCGGCCAGCCTGGCAGTGGGCAGCGAGGCATGCCAAATCCCAGGCAAAGAGGAGCACAGCAGCATGAAACTTTCATGGGCCATGAGGCCCATGAAAACATGAAATTTTCAGGGCCATGGAGGTAAGAGCCTGCTTCTCCTTGGTGCTTTCAGTGTGACCTCCAGGGCTGGTCGTGAACGCTGGAGCTGGAGGGGCACTGCTCCACACTGCCTTAATGTCTGTACCATGAACAGGCACAGAGCATCTCAGCCACCCTCATCTATTCTTTCTCAACTTCAAAGTGTTGCATCTTGGTCTGTAATTACCCTCGAGGTATTTCAGACTCGGAGCGACACTGGGGAAATTGCACTTCCCGATAATGGGAGTCCACAGTTGTGTTTAATCAATTATGAAGCCAGTCATGAGATTGCCTTTTTAGTTACAAGGATTTTAAGGCCAGCCCCTCATGCCCTTTAAGGCCAGCCCCTTATGCCTTGGCTGAGGAGAGCAACACCACTGAATTAAAGAAACACTATCCATTTGATGTAGCTTAATCTAGGCTTTACCTGCTTAATTAAAACCATGCTGCCAATACCCACCACCCATGGTCTGAACAGCCAGTCGAATGCCATGCTGTAGTTTCCTAAGCAAAACTGCTTAAGTTAGGTGGAGCCGCAACACTAATTTTTACGGATATCAACAGATCCGCGCAGCAGCAGTGTCTCCAGATTTGTGGGAGCTGGTGGCAGTGCTGTAGTGCAGGGCTCGGAGGTGCGCGGATGCTGGAGAGGAAACGCGAGCCAAGCCGAGCTGGGAATTGCGAACACGCAGCCTCACTAACTCGCTTTGAAAGATACATGACAGCCAAAACTTTGCTCCTCAGAAGTAATGGAGTTGTCCAGGGTGCACGCAGGTGCAGGGGCTGAGGGACTTCCAGTGGAATAAATTCAGATGATGCTAGCTCATCAGATACTGTAGTAGCTGGTGGTGGGAAGGTCTTGCTTTGGGAAGCTAGTAATGGTGCTCCAGGCTAGCCAAGGCTAAGTGATGGTGTATGCCTGTCCTCACAGGTTCAGTGTGGTGGGTTGTGATGATAAACTGGCAATGTGGCTGTGCTGGGGCATTCAGGGTGAGTAAACTCATCCACAGGGCTTATGAAACCTGTCCTGTCTCATGCATTGAGCCCACAGAAGCTACGTGACTGGGCTGGCTTTCCCTGAACGTGGGATGACTCCCCTCTGTCTCCCAGTTTCCATGGCCTCACTCTCTCCTGCCATGGAGGAAAGAGCCCCTTCCTTCCCTCACTCCTCGGGGTGCCTGTTTGCAGTCGGGCAAGAAGAAGGACATAGGGAGGTGCAATTGGACCAGGCCACGGGTATGCTGGTGAGGAGCAGAGTTTGCTGCACTCACAAAGGTTTGCAGTATGGCTGGGTACTTGCTGGTGTCTTTGAGCAACTTTTGCAAGGCTGAGGATGTTGCCAGATGTTTGCCCTTCTATTTGGCTGAGTGTACATTGAATGACCACTGAACTACCCAAATGACCACTGTTAGAAGAGCATCCGTGCATTGTTTTGCCTCCTCCATCTTTCAGCCTGCTTTCTAACACACTGGATCCTTGTCTATCCAGTTTCTGCTTCCTACACAAATCTCCAGCTGCTTTTCAACAATATTTAGCAAGCTTCTCGCTGCACTCTGCTTATCTGCTGCTTCTCTTTGGGAAGTCTCAGGAAACCTCAGTCATTGGTGGTTTTCATCAAGCATAAGGTACAACTTTGATGCTATTTCAGATCCGCTTCACTTGAGGGACTGGAGATCCTTCAAAATCAAAAACATCTTACAAATTCATACATTACTTTGGTTCCTCCTGTGCCTGCCAGCTCTTTGCTTGTGATGCCAGTTTGTTGCAGAAATATTGTCTCTGAATTTAAGATGTCCAGGAGAGTTGATGATACGTGAGGAAGTATCGATTGATGTATACATTCATACCACTTTTGCAAATTCTTCTTTCTCAGACAGCATTATAGATAACTGTCCCCGAAGAAGGCAGCTGTGACTATGTGATGTACTTACATGACTACAAGAGGGGTATCTGTCTGTAGTATGAAAGGTAGGTTATTCCTTAGGCCTTTTCTCTCTCCTCTAATTTTAGGCTAGTGGCACTATGCAGGAGGAGTTTGTTGTTGCTGCTCACACAAAGCTGTCTTGTTGGGAATCACTCGTTGCCCTAACCCAGTTTCAGGTATTCTATTAATACACCACTGGAGTCTGGCTGGTGTACAGAGTCCTCTGTGGACAGGCCAGTAGCAGTGTCTCTCTCCTGGAGCAATTACAGAAGAAGTGGTACAGAGATGATAATTCAGATGAAAGTGATCAGAAGGGGACAGTCAAGAGAAAAAGAACCATTGGGGGAAAGTCAAGTTGGATTTCAGACCTGTATCGCCCGAGCTAATAGGGGTTCAGTGGATGATGTGATTCTTTTCTGAGAAATGTACCTCACCAGCACACTCCAAGATTGTTCTTGGGAATAAAAATAGCCCTTATGGTAGCAAAATTGAACTTCTGAATCTCTTCTCACATCATTGACGTGTGAGCAGTCATGAGTCCCCCTCTTGAGCAAAGCTTTAGTATTAACACTGAGGTAGTGGTGACTTTATTAACAGTCTTTCAATACCTAAAGGGGGCCTACAAGAAATCTGGAGAGGGACTTTTGACAAGGGCATGTAGTGACAGGACAAAGGGGGAATAGTTTTAACCTGACAGAAGCAGAGATTAGACATTCTTTACTATGAGGGTGCTGAGGCGCTGGCACAGGGTGCCCAGAGAAGCTGTGGCTGCCCCATCCTTGGCAGTGTTCAAGACCAGGATCTTTAAGGTCCCTTCCAACCCAGACCACTCTGTGAGTCTGTGATTCTATGAACCTGTTCCAGAAACACTTCAGGCTACAGACATCAAACCTTATTTGACACCTTTTTGTGACACATGGGTTACCCCATCTCTGTCACTGCCATGTCTCCAGGTGGGAAAACATTTCAAAGCTAGTTTTTGTGGGCATTTTGGAAGTCCTGTCACACTTGGCAGATTACAGTGGGATGACGGATGGAAACAAGGACAAGGTCTGTTAGGAATGGGTTAGAGCACACTAGTAAAAACTTGTTGTTACTCCTAGGTAGCAGCTTCTGGGAGGTTGTGTATATTTCTACTGTTGTTCCATCAAAAGCTGTTGTGTTTTGACAGGCAGTTCCCTACTGCCACAATCGTGAATCCTAATGGCTTTTCATACTAACACTACCTGACTGCTGTCTTAAAGGTCCTCTTAGACCCATGATGAAGAACACTCAGACACTAGATGCTGCTCTCATTATTAACAGTGATGATAATTACAACATACCTAAAAGACACCACTATTTCCCATTTTCAAGTTGCCCACTCAAGCCTTTTCCATGTGCTATAAGAACAAAAAGGAATAACCACAGCAGACAAGAGTGCATCATAAAAATAACATGGGACAATAGCTGCCATCAGCCCAAAGGTAGAGCTCTTACTCCTTCCCCTCCCATTGAGCTTCTCCACCCTTGCAAGCTCGCAGCTCCCTCTTCAAAGAGACCCATACAAGCCAAAACAATGTATGGCCCGCTTCCATTTGCTATAAAAGCCCACAGATGTAGCCCAGACAACAATGCCAGGCTCCTGCCATGGCTCTGGGTGTCTTTAGGAGGATATTTGACCTCTGAGGATAAGACTGGCCGGAAAATCAGGGAGTGAGATTTCCTTTGCTTTAAAGCACAACAGGGCTTCACCCACCTCCATGTCCTTCAGTGATTTGTGCTGCCCTCTCCAAAACCCTCCAGCACATCAGATCTGGCCTGGGACAGTCACAGTGCCAGGCTTTAGCCCTGTTTCCTCTGAAGTCCCCAGCAAAAGCATAATGGTGTCCCCATGGCCAGGATCTGAGCCTGGCTTAGCTGCTGGATCCCATTAAACACCACAATCATGAGCAAGGCTTAGGTAGCCCTGAAGAAACTCTGCCCTGCACCACCAGATGGTCTTGAACTGGATTTGATGGGGCTGAGGGAAAGGCAGCCCCTGCACAGCCTCACATCAAACAGCACAATTCACTTCTCACTTCCCTTCCTACTCTGCTGGGGAAGGAGCAGAAGCAGCCGCAGCCTGCAGGGAGATAGGAGGTAGATCAGGAACCCTCTAATGTGGGAAAAGTGAGCCACAGCTCAGTGACAGCGGGGAGAGGATGTGTTCAGAGGCTGCAGACTGAGAGAGCTCTTAGGGGCCCCACAGGGAGGGGGAGATCTGGGGAGCAGCAGCCACCCGACCCCAGCCTCATCTCATCTCTCAAGTCTTGTCTTTGGTTCTGGCCACAAGGACTCTCAGTCCTTCCTTTATCATCATAGAATGGTTTGGGTCAGGGGACACTTAAAGCTCCCGGCTGAACCAGGAACCTGTTGTCCAGGCTGACCCAGCCCAGCTCTCTCAGCCTGGCTCCAGAGCAGAGCTGCTCCAGCCCTCGCAGCAGCTCTGTAGCCTCCTCTGGCCTTGCTCCTACAGCTTCGTGTCCTTCTGGTGCTGTTCCCCAGAGCTGGATCAGAGTTGCAGGGGAGTTGTCCCCAGAGCGCAGCAGAGGGGCAGGATCACCCCTTCACTTTCCTCATCTTAAGTCCCGTTATCTCTTAGTTCACCAAAACCATTACAAAAGTCAGAACTGTGTTCCCTGGCCCCAGGCTTCCAGCTGGGCTTCAAATAATATCAATTAGTTTAAAGCAACTTAGAAGCAGTGGTGTGAGGCTTTGTCCTGGTTTAACTTGGTCAGCATCACAGCACACCCTCATCTCCATCACCGAAGGCTGAACACAGCCCTGACCCTCAATGCAGCAGCTGGGGGTAGGCAAAGGCTAGATAGTGAAAATAGCAGGAATAAATAAGATGGAGCCCAGCATGGAAGGACCTTGGCACCACACTTATTGCTCCTACTTTCATGCAGGCACCCTGGAAGGGAAGACAGGCTTCCAGAGGTGCTGGGTGACAGGAGAGTGGACACTGGGGTTCACTGTGCTGTAAGTGCCAAGAAGGACCAGGGTTACTTGATGGGACATGTCAGAAGGAGCAGATTATAAGCAGACCCTCACTGCAAGGTCAGTGGTGTTAATGCTGAGCCCAGGAGAGACTTTTGGAGCACTGGGGACAACACAAGAGTCTTCTGCTCTCTGTGTATGGTGGATGTTCCTCAAGCAGCCCATTAACAAGTCATTATGACACCTGCAGGTTCCAGTAGCCTTTCCACTAGCCGAGGTACACAGCAGCTTATCCTGCCTTCCTCTTGAGAGCCCAACTTATACTGTCAGTGCTTCCTTATCAGCTATAGAGAGATAAAGAACTGGCTCATTTTATGGCCAGTCTCACTTCACCCTGCAGCTGAGCACCAACTTCTGCCACTGTCACAGGGGCTACTCCTTTAGCAGCCAAAAGGCTTTTACCAGGGATCCTCTAAAAGCAGGAGGAGATTCCAACGCTTTGTTTTGGACAGAGCTCCTGAAGGAGGAATAACAACCAGGGTGACCTGGGCTGCATCGCAGGTTCCTCCTGTTGTGTCATGCTGGGGCCTGGGAGCCAGCTTGGTGCCACTAACCTGCCTGGCATCACCTGGATTTCAGTCCATTAAGGACACAGCCCTGGGGCAGTAAGTGAAAGGGAGCCAGGAATGTTCCATTAACAGGCAGAAAAATTCCCAGGTATGATCCTGAGCCGTGGCACTGAGTTCATTGGATGGTGCAGGGTAAACAGACCGGGGCTGGGTTTATGAGAGCCTGTTCCCTTCTCCAGGTATCTTATGCTAATGCCCACAGAGATCTGGGAGATAGAAAGGGGAGGAGTGTAAAAGGAAACCAGCAGACAGCTATTAACAGAGGGAAAATTCACAGGTACCCAGGCCTGGGCCCAGGGACGGGTTTTATTACACTGCCAGGGGCTGGCAGAACACCAAGTTTCTCCTCTGACGTGTGTCTGAGGCTGGATCTGTGTGTGCACAGACTTTGGTATCAACCATGAGATGGAAAAGGGAGATTTTAACATACGAGCTGCAAAATCCATGTCAGGGCAATTTCCAACAGTGTCCCAGTGCTGGCAGGGACAGCAGGAGGGTTTCTGTGACACAAAGGAAGGTGGAAGCCCAAAACCACCCTTCTTTGGTGTGTGTAGCAGTGCAGAACTGTTAGCAGGGTACAACACACGAGCCGTGTGCTTCACCTGGATCTCCAAAAACACATCCTTCTGAGCAACAGCTTTGTTCAAAGCACAGACAAACCCTGAGTCTGCCCTCACCTCAGGGTGAAACACGCAGCAAAACATCACAAATGAGTGTTTCCAGTGGGAGGAATAAGAACAGATGGGTAAGGAATCCAGGGCAGCTCTGCTGACAGTCCAACAGGCCCTGCCCCAGAGTCAGCCTCCAGAGAGGAAATCCCACGTGCCAGGGATGACTCCAACATATCCCCTGGTGATTTCACATGCTTCAGCCTAAACTCAGTCAGGAAAACCCCATGGCCATGCACATTCAAAGGTGCCCTCGCAGGGAATCCCACTCAAAGACACTAATTTCTTCCTTCAGGCCAGCAATGAGTGTTTTAAAGCCAAACCATGTTTTAAAGCCACACCTTTGGATGTGCACCTCACATTATGGTGAGCAGGGTCTGACCTCAGCCCATGGCAGGAGCCTCCTGAGCTTTGCAAAGAGGACAAAAATACCTGAAGACTTTGTCTTGGCTTTGCTTCAGCTCCTGCACTGGAGCAGAGGTGATGTCTCAGATGCTATTACAAAACGTCCTGAGCTTGGTTTGTACCTTGTTTGCCCTTTATCTTTTTCCCTCCCCTTGAAGCTGTGTTCTCAGAGTAGTGCCTGCATCTCTCTCAGATCTTCTCTCATGGTATTTGTAATTCTCATCTGAAAGAGGAGGGAAATAACCTGCCTGTTTCTCACCAAGCACTCAGCCATCCCAGTGAACTCCTCTCCACCCTCACCTACCAGTGGAGCAGCATCCACAGTTATCCCACTATTCGCTATATGGCAATGCCCTGGGAAGGATGCTTTAGCTGGTCTAAAGCTTGAAATTGCCACGTAACAGAAGATAATGGCACTACAGGCATGAAAAGTGACTCGGAAGACTTAACAGCACACATCCACAGGGATCCGTGTGTATGTTAATGGTCTCTGGCAGGCCATGAAGGCAAAAGCCGCATCTACCCACCCATCCATCCCTGCTGGACTGCAGGCAGGGCTGCTTCACTAGGGAAAGACATGCTGGAATACCACAGAGTGAGGATGTGCCTGGAAGGGATGGGCAAGAGGGGAGAGGTGGGCATAGGGTTGGGAAAGGCATTCTGGTCAGAGCTGTGAGAGGTGTCCAAGCCACAGGGCAGACCAAGGAAGCCCCACAGTGCTCACTTCGCTGCTTGGAGAGCCCAGATGAAGGTGGAAAGGGCAGCACACACATGGATACATCATCTGATGGTGTTTTCTAACACTAACCCTGTCTCTTCTGTTTCTGCTGCAGTTACCTGTCCTGTGAAGCGACATGAGTCTCAAGGGATCCCTCAGCAGCAACCCTGGCTCTTCAAAGTAAGGATCTCCATGGTGGGCTTCCTCCATGCTGGCACCTAGCCTTCTTCCAACCAAACAGGGGGATGTTCCCAGTGGTCCCACAGCTCCCCAGGTCCCTGCTGCTTGTTTCACCTTTCCTGGGCACCTCACAAGCTGTGCCCATAGCCAGAATCGCTGCCTCCTGGGTCCTGCATGCTGGTTATGGCATATTAGGTGGAGAGAAGAGAGGGACACCAGGAGCCTCTCCACCTGCAGCATGGGGGCTTCAGCAGTTTCCCAATGGAGACAGAACCCCCAGCTCTCCCTCACTCCTGCATGCTCCCGGTCTCTGGAGAGCGGGGTGTAGGCATGTGAGCACCAGGAACCACTGCTTGCCCTGAGGAGAACACAGGGACAGTGCAGAGAGTGCCACTGGCTAGCCACTGGCTCACTGCACTGTGCAGGACAGTGCCTGAAACCCTGAAGTCCCACTTTGATCCTCCCCCACCAGGCCTAAGCTGCAGAAAACACTGTTCCTTCCTGGCTGTGCACTGCTGGGCACAACCCAGGCATGGGGGAGTGGCCTTACCAGGAATATAACCCATGCTTGGAGACCTGACACCCCGAAATTCAAGTGTTTGAACACAGCTGTGGCTTGAACCTGCCAGAGGGGAGACTGAGATGAGCTCTTAGGCAGAAGCTCTTCCCTGTGAGGGTGCTGAGGCGCT
>JBCJKH010080066.1:0-10482 GCA_039877255.1 Loriculus beryllinus
AACAGTTTTCACCTCCCATCTGTTGAAAACACACATTCAAAACTACTTCCAGAGAGTCTGGGTTTGATTTCTACTTGGCACTGCCTTAATGAACTTGGGGTTGTTGGTTGGTTTTTTTTTGCCTTTGGGCTTGTCAAATGGGCACTTAAGGCACACAAATAGGCACATTTGGAGACCCAGCTACAGCCCTGCACAAGACACAAAACAGGAGCATTCTCTGCCTCAAAGCACACAGTTTAAAGCTCCATTGATGTGTTGAGACAAAAATGCAGCAGAACTTGTCCTCATGCAGAGGCTGGATCTTAAAACTGGAATTCCCAAGAGGAAAGCCAACAGTTGGAGAAATGTTGAGGGGGGTGTTGCAGTTGTCTGGGAAGCAGAGCTTGTCAGTGCCATTTGTTTAGATATACAGAGTTTTCTGAGTTCATTATTGGAATTTAAGCGGGATTTTTCAAAACCAATTCTTTAAATACATAAGTGTTTTAAACACTTTTTTTCAGGCAGTCTCTCATTGTTTTGAACGTGCAGAACTCATGTGTACCAACCTGTGCTTTCAGGGCAGCTCACAGGAAAAACACTCCATCCCAAAGTTTACAGCTTCAGAGACTTCCAGCTGACAAGCCAGGCCTGAGACATTTTCTCCGTTCTATCTTTAGTATAAATAGCAGGTGTCCAATTACCCTTACTCATGTGAGTATTCCCAGAATTGGCCTCAGTTTCACCTTTAGGAGAATGATTGATCCTCACAGCCATTTCAGAGCTACTAACCAAAGCTATTAAGAAAAAAACCCTAAATTACATATCCAATGCACCATTGAAAAGGAAGCTTGAGCACGGGCTGATTCCCCAATCATTTATTCAGTCTTCCAAAGTGTGTGGAGGGTGATCTGTGAGGACAAGAACCCATGATGTCATTTGTCTCGCTCATGGTAGTTACTTAAGAGTTCAAAAACCACATTGCTCTTGATGAGAATTTACTCCGAAGTGGATTTTTTCTGCATATACTACTTTGCTTTCAGCACAGGTCACTTTGCAAACTTGTATTCCGGGTTGTTCTTGGTTTAGAATCTTCACTTTCTGAGTCTTTGTAGGTAGTGTTACTGCACACCATAAACTTGGTAGTTTTATTAAGAAGAAAAGCACTTTCAGTTTCTCTGGGCTCTTTGTAATTAAAGGAGTGAAAAGCTGAAGCTAGGTAGGAAGCAGTTTTCATAACCAGGATACATGCCGCTTTAATGACATGAAAGGATTAAGGAAAAAATTCTTAGCTTTGAGGCTCTCGGTGTCACTTAATTAAGGGTTATTTTAGCAGCATGTAAGCCATTAAACCTACTCTTTCTGTAGCATTTTGAGGACCTGTATGAACTGACCTTGCAAGAAAAATGTGTCCAGGAGTCATGCAAGACTAAAATACGTCCTCACAGAATCATAGATTAATTTAGGCTGATAGGACTTGAGATCAAAATCCAAAAGGGGTCTTTGCTCAAGGTATGGACCACTTCAAATTAGATCATGTTGTTCAGGACTTCATCCAGGTATGTTGGGCTCTGGTCTTGTCCAGCTCCAAGGACAGAAATGCCACAAACTCTCTGTGAAACCTGCTACTGTGTTTGACCGCTCTTCTTGTGAATAATTTCCAATAGTAATTTCCCTTTCTGAACCTTGTGCCTATTGAGCTTCTGCTATCTACCTCCAAAAAGAGCCTAAGCTCATCTTCTCTGTTACTCCCTTTAGGCAGGGGAAAAGAACAGATTCTTTTGAGCAGAGCAAACTTAGACACACCTAGAGCCAAAATAATTGTATTTATAAAAATGACTTTTCAAGAAGAAATGTGGAGCTCCATATGTATTATATCTTAGTGGTTATACCTATAGCAAAGGGACTGATTAGGAAGAAAGGCAGTCTTCAAGATTTTTGCCTACTATTTAATACTACTGTTTGATAGTCAGGCATCTTGCTTTTCTGAAGGTCAAGCATTTTGTTGGAAACCAAGAACCTTAAAAAAACCAGATGGCATTTCAGCCTTGGATGAGGTACCAACTCACTCTTTTCCAGTAATATTGTCTATAAAACCTCACACCCTTCAAGTAAACAGATATAACTGAAGAGACACGATCACAGAAGGAACCGAAAAAAGCATGAAGCGTCAATTTCATTATTACTTTTCCAATGATAATTTCATTCCTCTCCAGATCACGAATACTGTCAATCGTTATGTCTCATAAAAATGGTAATTCATGAGTATTTCAATGAATTTTTAAAGGGAGAATTACACATATTCTATTTTTCTTGATGTGAAAAACTATTGGTACAAGGCTCTATCACAAATGGGAGGGCATGCTAGGGTAGAGCTGAGCTGCATGCCTGGATGGAGCCAGATTGGAATAAAACAATGATATAAAGCCGCTCTTGATCCCCTTCACTACCATCTGCCTTGGATTTGAGGCCAAATGGTTTAGCTCTGAGGTCTTGATCTGTCTGAACAAACAACAGGCCATTCAGAACAAATACTGAACATTGAACAACTATCAGCTGATGTTTACATTGCAGAGCTTGTTATCATTATATTTAATGCTGTACAAATACGTGGCACAATTACGCTAATATAAATGTCACTCAGCTCAGAAGGTCTACAGGGTAAGACCCTAAGTTTGCTCATAAACAGAATTGTCCTGGATCTGCTCTATCTAGAAATTTGGATCTTGCTATCACCATCTGAGCACTTTAAAACATTATGTTCCCCTGCGTGGATGGTTTTCACTGACTTTCACACAGTGTTCATGCTCCTGTATCAGCGGGAGTGCCTCTGGTGCCAGCAAAGATGTTCTGTACTTGCTCCATTTGCACCACTACAAAGTCATACAAGCAGGAGGCAATCCAGAGTCATATGATCTCTATAAAAATACACCTTTTACACTCACTGAAGTTCATTTTCATTCTTGTGAACACAAAATATTGCCTCTGCATCAGAAAACACAGTGTTCTAGTCAAAACATATGTGGTCCTTCCCCAGTTTTCACAGCGTCTGTTTAGAAAACAGACTCTGACTGATTGACTCTGAAAGAAAATGTGGGTCACTTTGCTAGAAATGCTCTCTTCATCTAACTAGGAAAGGAAGGGGAGAATCCTGTAAGTCACACCAAGGAGCAGTTTATTCACAAGGCATCTAGAATGCCTGTAAATTCCTGGCAGAGAAGACATTGCAAACATCCTGCATATTTATTTTAAGATAAACCATTAAAAAAGAGAAATCAGTATCACCAAAATATATGTTGCAAAGGAAACCAAGGCATAAAATAAATGGCAATGTTTGGCCTGTATTGGATAGACTTGCCTTAAGGCTCAGTAATTGCTACAGTCTGCTGTGTCAGAAGAATGGCAATAAAACAGGTAGGTCAAACAAGAGAAACTAGCTTCATTCCCTACAAAGAAATTACACTCTTGCATAAAACCAGGGCACTCTTTCTGAAGATCTGTGTATATTCATGTAGCAAGAAAGAACCAAACATAATTACTTGCAATGCTACCATGCATATAATTACAGTTGTGATAATATGTGAAGTGAGCCAAAACATTTCCTGGGCTGTTTTCTTTAGAAGGACCCAGAAAACACTATAATAATAACCCCACCAATCTAGAAAAGAGCAACTGCTGCTGTGGCATAAGGACATAACTTTGAAGGAATTTTGGCTGTCCTGCCAAATGCAAAGAGGCAGAATATTTTTTGTTCTCTGTTCTAGGTTAACACACAGGCTGTGAAGTAAAAGTCATGCTTGTATTACTTCTGAAATACATCATTAATCTTTGCTTTCTTGACTTAGCTCTTTCTTTTGTCGTCTAGTTCAGTAATTTTCAAGATCCTTCCAATATATGAACCCCAGAAGCATTCTCAGTGGGAAGATGGACCAATTTCCCATACATCAATTGTTGTAAAGCATTTTCAGATTAGCTTTCCTTTGTCACTTTTCAGTGACCCTTTAAAAGCAGACTCCAGTCCCCCATGGTTTTTCAGTCCACAGTCTAAAAAATGTAGTTCTAGACACATTCATTCATTCATGTGTTTCTCTGCAGCCATTGTTGGTTTTAAGCAGCTGCTGTTCAGAAATAGGTCAACATGTGCCAGCCGCTCACAATCCGGAGAAAGGGGGACGCTCTGGGTCATGCCTCTCCACGGCTGTGGAAGTCCTGATCCATGAATTGAGTGTCTATTCAATTGCTGCTTCAGTTTCTCAGATCACAAGGGCACACGGACATACACATAGACAGAAGCACAGGAGACACTATATTTTTTAATCATGAGCAAATATCTGCTTCCTATTTACAGTTTCACAAGCTGGGTAAGTCATCAGTGTTTAGTGGATTTTTCCAGAGCAAGAAGGAAAGAAAATCTGCATGTGGACACCAGGATTAATACCCCTCTTCTTTAATGAGGACTCCCAGCCTCATCTGCAGTGACCTTCATGGCAGGCCTCCCACAGACTTCAGTCTAGTCAGGGTTTTGCTTTCAAAACTGCATACTGGAACATGTTGCTTCGCGCAAAGACTGTTTACAACTTCACTGAAATGGAACTTGCCCATTTAATTTAGAGGGCTTTAAAATCCCTGAGTGGTTCATTTTCCAGTGTTAACTTCACCAGCATAATACACCACACTGTAACCTCAGACCCAGGGATTCAGCCACCTGTGACCAAGACCCAAATTTGCAAAGAGTAACAGGACTCCAAAATGCCATCAAGATATGAGTATTGCAACATTACAAATCTCTTAGTTTAGATGTACATTTTTTCTCCCTGGAGGATGGAGAAATGTAGTTCCAGGTTGCCCAATGTTAAAACAAAAATGACAGAATGGCAAGCCCATCTCTACTGTTTTTCAACATGTGGTTACTTTCTGTACCCACAAGAGACTTGCTATCCATATCCTTCTAAGACCAACACTAGCCACATGGTTATGTCAAATGCTTACGGAATAAACTGTTTGATTACTGTAAGCATCTTGCTCAATCTACTAAGTCATGCAGTTCCACCTGGTGGCAAAAATGTAAAGATCTATAAAAATATAAAGATCTTATCTTTGTAGGTTTGGCAAAAAGATGTCAGATGGTACAAGTTATCCCCACTTTGCTCATCTGAAAAGCAACCAACAGGTATAGAGAGACAAACTTGTAATTTTGATAGCACAATATGTTTATTACAACGCAGTTAGTTTTCAGCAACGGTTATAAAAGTATGCAAACACACATTTGAATTCTAGAAAAAATTAACTTGTTATAGCATCTTTAAAATATAAACCCATTGCCCTCCACCAACTTATAAAAGCATATGATTTTCTATCAGCAAACCAACTTTGTTTTGATTAGTGGATTATTAACAAAAAGTGATAATCTCCTCACTTTTTTAAAAACCTTGGTACTTGGATTTTTTTTCTTTTATTCCTCTCCACTAGACTCTTTAATGACATGAATGCCATTATCCCATTTCCTACTGAGTTTGCCTGAGACTTTAATATCAGAAATTACCTGCTCCTGCAGAGCACATAACTATGACAAGCAACACAGTACTATTGTTAGCTGTTCCAGATGCTTAAGATAATCAAATAAGAAGAAAAAGTGGCTTTTAGATCAAAATCTACTTCCTATTTTGGCAAATCCTGTGCATTCCATTAGCAGCAAGCAGAACATAAGTAGTAATCACGGTGCTATAATTTTTTTCCTCTTTACTTAAAAAGTTACAGATTTAAAGGCAAGAAAACATCACTTGAACAGGCCAAAGAGTTATTTTTAGAAAGAGATTACTGTTATACCATAATTGCAAAAATGAAAAATCTCATTCTTATATTTTTAATTATCCTCTATTAAAGATATTGAACTTCACTTCTAACCTGAGTTTCCCTAGCTTCAAATCGAGACTTAAACTGGATTTTGCAGTACTGTTGCCTGCTAAAGACTCTGTCAAAGACAGGTCTATTCCTGAAACTTGGGAACTCCATTCAGCCATACAGTTACCACATCACTGTGTTCCCATCTCACCACAATGAGATCTTTCATTTTGTTGGGACAAAACAAACTTAAAGAATTACTAGCTCCTCAGTCACTTCAACATACTTCCTAAATACAGGTTTTGTACACACTGTACTGCATTTGCTCCCCTGCGTTCAAAGCCAGTTATTTCTTTGGGAAATCCCTGGGAACACAAGAACTCCTCTTTCCTAGAGTTCCATTGTAGGGACTCTTCAGCCACTGACGTCACAGTTTCTCACCACTCTTGAATTCTTACAGTGTTTTCACTATGGACCTCGGAAACACCCATATGTTTTTCCTGTAGCTTCAAGTTTCTCTTCTGAATCACTATGAAACCAAAATTGATGCATCCTCTGCAATAAATTTCTTTTCTCCTTGGTTGATCTCACTGTATAATCCACCCTCTTCAGGCTACAACAGCAATTCTTTTCATCTTCATGCCTTTTCTAATTTTTGTTGCTTGTAAATAGTTTCTCCAACTTTTTAGGCACATTATGTTCTACAGGTTTTACCACAAGTTGTCTTTTTTGTTGTTGATGTTCTGTTCATCACTGAAATACCATTTTTTTTCAAATCCTATCTCCCTTAAATACATTGCAGAAAATTAATTTATCTAGGTTTCTACTTCCCATTCTTTCAAGGCATTTCCAACTTGACTGGCAGCCACCTAAGTTCCACATTGTTCCCAAGACACTACAAGTAGCAGGTATTTATAACTCTGGATCTTCATAGCATCAGCCATAATCTGTAGGGCTTGCAAAATTGACTCCTGAAACTGCCACTTCTCTGGATAAATCAGATCATTTTTTAACGTTCTCTTCCATAAGCAGGATAGATTGTGATCCTTGGTATCAACAAAATTATATTTCTTTTCTCCTAACCCTTAAGCCACTATCAAGTTTTTTTTTGCTGACTGACAATACGGTAACATTTCAATAGTGATCACACCAATGATCATACCATAAAATAACTTCATTAATCTAATTTCAGAGAGTTCCTGAATATAATGAAGTATATCAGGATTGGGACAGAACCTGGCAACTAGCAGCTACTTCCAGAAGGATGCCGTAAACACGATGTTACTTAGATACATTGCAGACATGATTTCATCCTGTCACCAGACTTTCCATCTGAAGCTGTTGCAGTGACACAACATTAAAGAGCTTGTGTAGTGATTTGGGCATTTTTCTGGACAGTAGGGGTTTGAATTTCCTGGAAAACAGACAAAGTTGGGAGTCCATCTAGTAACATCCCCCTCCCTTTTAGCAGATTTCTGATAATCTTCTCTGTTTGAAGCTATATTTTAAGAGGATGAACAAATGTTCTGTTCAGTTTTGATAGAGCTGAAACACCTTACTCAGCAAAGATAAAAAATGTGATCTCATAATGATACGCTAGTCAAAATATCATGTAATCTGGGACTATTTCTTGTAGAGGTCACCAGCCATTTCTGAATGACAAGTGCATCATTTTGAAAGCTCTCCTTCATCCTTAGTTGAATGAAAATCTAATACCCTGAGTACCTTAAAGAACAAATCAAGCTATGACTACCCTATCCTGATGAACCATAACAATTGCTCAACAGTGAAAACAGTCTTCAGTCTTTCTCTGTCTTCAAATCTTTCATGCATTTCCCTCATACGTGCAGCAGTCTGTTTTCCTCCAGCTGTGATTCCTCCTCTGCTTCCACTCTTAGAAATCCTCAAAAAGGATTCTCAGGATTAAATATTAGGGAGGGTAGGGGGAGGGTATCATTCCAATGAGAAGATTGTGGAGATAAAAATGCAGTGTAATAAAATAAGTCTTCTAGAAATATGCACTCACAGGCATTTAACTATAAGCAGACCATTTCATAGCTTTTATTACACTGGACTCATGCCAGTAAATGAAAATTGCACAGAACATGCAACTTTCACAACAAGATTTTTCCCTTATTGCGTCTAACTACCAGAGACAGCAGTCACCTCCACTGGTGCTCTGCTTTGGCCCCCTTCTGAGACTTAGGCCATTAAATTGCTTCCACATGACGGGACTTGGAATGCTGAAAATCAATCTAACTTATGATTCTCAAGTTTAGTTTCCTTTCAAGAGTCATATTTCAAAAGTTCACAGCTGAACCCCTTCCTCTGCTAGCTTCAAGCCAGGATCATTTAAAGGTAATTTAAACACTATGAGAAGATTGTAACATAAGCTTTTTCTCTGTATTCATTTATTTTTTAACATGAAAAAGTTCAGAGAGGAAAAACCTTTTAGAAGGTATCAAGCACTAATATTAAGGCATTAGTCGCAGGGAGTATCAGAAAGAGCAAAGACTGATTGCTGTTTATTTGCACAAGTCATTTACTATATAATTCAACAGCTCATTTTCAAACTCTCTACCCCCTGACACAGATTATGAGGCACACTGATTAGTTTCTGGCAAGGTAATGCTATACTGAATGTTGGATTTGGACAGCATTGGCCAATCTTCACAAATACTTCAGGGTAAAGAAAGCTACCCTTTTTATTTTTGTTTATTCCAGCCCGTCTTGCACTGAAATCTCTTTACTCAGGAAAATATTATATACCAACATTTAAGTGCTTTTTATACATTTGTTATCAGTAGCCATGAAATAGCTTATTCATTCCTTAGCCCATTAATTCAACGTGATCATTTCACTAAACTGAGCTTTACTGTCGATTTTTAAGGTATTTTCAGTAAGATAAAAAGCAGCATAATAAATGATGTATAAATATTTGGATATTCTGTTGTTTACTAAACAAAATACAAAGCATTTACTTTTTTCCTAGGGTCCTTCTTTGCACTATCCAGCCTTAGTTTATGGCATGAAGGTTAATATTATACAAACAATCATTTATTTCAGAAAAATACATGATCATTACTAAGCCATTCCATTGGTTAAAGAACCTCTGCCTTCTTTATCCCAGCTGGGTTGAGGTAATTGCCTTAGGCTGCAGGCAGAAGAATGGAAAGCAGATGAAGCATGAAGATCAACCACACAAAGAAATTGCCTAAACAAAAAAATGTCTACAAGAGGAGGAGGGGAGAAAGTGTCTCAACCTAGACAGGCATATTGGCAAAGAAACTGCACGTAGCTGTTCACTACTTTGTATCTTCAGAAAACAGGAGGAAGAAAGTCATCAACAATTCCTGTGGACTAATCCATGCATATGCAAGCAAACTGGGCTTGCAGGCACTTTCTGATAAGAAAGGAAATGCCACAGTCTACGAATGACACTGGATATTAACCCAGATGCAGATGTGAGGAATACTGTTTAAAGGCAAAGCTCTTCTTCATTTTGTACTGTTTAAACTCACGCTGGAAACCAGGGGAGTCTATTTAATCATGTTAGTATCTCAAGCTAAATCTGCAGAAATCTCTTCAGTTATATTACTCCCATGTGTCCCACTACACCATATGGCCCAAATGCACTAATAACTTTTGCATCGTGTACTTTTTATGGCATTCATCTTACTAAACTGAAGAAATCAAAGTTTTAAAATGTTTAAACATGGGCACTACTCAACCTGGCTTCCTTGCAGTCGAATGAGAAAAATAAGGAGTGATTTACATGACTTGTCTTAGCCATCTATCTTAGAAAGAGATAAACTATCCTCTGGAGATGTTCACTTCTTTCTACTGGCTGTAAAAGAAGGCTATAGTGAGTAGTACAGGCTTCAAAGCCTAACCATGAAGCGCTTAACTGAGGAGAAAAGATCCTGTTATTCAACCAGAGAGTTCACTTTCTTCTAAAGAAAAGTATCTCCTAGACTGATAGCGTGGTTGCAACAGTCTGTTTCTGGCTGGAAAACTTAATGTTAATAATCACAGGAGGGTTTTTATCACTATTTCCCATGAAAAATTCCCTAATGCCTTGACTGATGCTCACGTTATTTTGCCTGATACCAGGTTAAACTGAAACCATAGTAAGTATTGGTGCTACCCTAGAACAGCACCTAGTGCAAACTGTCCACCACCAGATGAAAGGAGACATCTTTGGAAATCCTCTTGATGAAGACAAACCTTTGGAAGATCACCAGTGTATTTTCTTTTTCTCAAATAAATGACACTGCATGCCAAAGACATAATCGTGTTCTTTAAACCTGCTAATTCTTATGGGTCCAATCTTTCCCTTTCGACTACTAGCCAAAGAGTACATCTTTATTTTGAAAATCTCCACTTACTCCACATTAAAGAACTTGTGTTGAATTATTTTGAAAGATATATTCCTGGTTTTACATAGCTTCTTGCTGAAAAGTGTGCTAGCTCATAGACCAAAATGGCATTCTTGGAAATATAGGCTGGCTTATTTTCTTTACTTCCTTTGCTATTTTTGTTTTTAAATTAGTTAGTTTGGCTGGAATATGAGTAGGACGGATATACTAACACTTCATTAGCAGCCATACACTGTTTCCTCTTTCTTTTCCAAATGAATTAAATCTTAATTCTATTCCTAAACTA
>JBCJKH010080084.1:0-17824 GCA_039877255.1 Loriculus beryllinus
TATAACCCTTTCCTGTTTGTGTGTGTGTGTGTGTGGGTGTGTGGGTGTGTGTGGGTGTGGGTGTGGGTGTGGGTGTGTGTGGGTGTGTGTGTGTGTGTGTGTGTGTGTGTGTGTGTGTGTTGGGGGTGTTTCGGCCCCCGGGGCGCAGCCCCTCCCGTCCCGCCCGGGAGCCGCGTGAGCCATTGTCACCCACCATTCCAACTCCGAACGCCCCGCTGCTGGCCGCCACCGACGCCCATTGGCTCTCCCGGTTCTGATTGACACTGGTGGCAGCTAATGGCCGCCGGTTTCCAAGGAGGCCGGCGGCACCGCCCCTCGCAGCGCCGGCAGTAACAATATGGCAGCGGCGCCTATTGGTGGCGGCGCGCTCTGAGCGGCGGCCGCAGGGAGCAGCTCCCTGTGCGGACGGCGGCTCCCGGTGCCGAGCGCAGCCGCGGCAGGTGAGTGGCGGGCGGATCGCGTCCCGGTCCCCCTCCCCGCGGCATCACCTCTCATACGGGTGCACCCTGGCGGAACGCTCCGCGCTGGGGCTGTATCGCGGCGCCGCGGCCCGGCTGTGGTCAACCCCTGCGCCGCCACCGCCGCCCGCACCGGGGGGCCCGGGCAGGGTGTGTGTGGGGGTGCGGCCGCGCCGCTGCGCTGCGGGCGGGTGTGTGGGCGCCCGGCCCGCTGGGGCCCGCTTCATTGTTTGCTGTGTGGGCCGCCGGCAGCAGGAGCCGATTCTCCCGCCGGTGCGGTGGTGGCCCCGCCGGGATGCCCGGGGCTTCGCCGGGGTCTCGTCTCCGGAGCCGTCGGCCCTGCTGTAGCCTGCCTCCCTCCTGCGGCTAAAATGTCACCGCCGACCCCGGGGGGCTGCGCGGGGTCCGTGCGGCCGCTGTCGTCGTCGCTTCTCCCCTATCCCCGGGAGAACCCCTCAGCCACCGGGTCCGTTCTCCGCCGGGTGCTGCTGCTGCGGTGGGGGAGCCGTACCGGCCACGGCGGGGGCCGCGGCCGGGGTGTCGTGAGGGACCACGTACTCAGCGTGTAGCGGGTAAGGGGGTGTGTTTCAGGCCGAGGGTCACTGAAGGCACGGCACCGCCGGCCCCTGCTGCCCTTGCTGAAGTTGGGGGCTCCCGACCGATGCGCTCAAGCTTGACGGCAACGCTGGTACAAATGCGGTCTCAAATAGAGTTGTAGGAGCGGGTGCGGAATTCCAGCGTGTATCTCAGTACTACCACGTTTGTTGGGAAGCGCTGGGAGAATTGACTTTGCGTTCCTCGTCAGTCCTTCGTTCCCACTTCCCCCCTCCGCAGCAGCCGGGGGACTCTGGGCTAGTGAAAACTGGCTGGAGCTGGGAAATAGATAGTACTCATGACTTGTTAATCGTTTTGCTATGTATGAAATTCTGATTAAAAGATATATTGGAATAAATTAGGGGAGGCTGAAATCTATGGAGTGATTACTTGGGCTCCAAATCTGTGATTAGATCATCTTTTTCCCATCCTGTATTATTAAAAAGCTTCTGTCAATTTCAATGACACTTCAATGCTGTGCTAAAAAATATTGACCAAGGGCAAATGACACCTCCTTCCCCTTGGCTGTAAGGGCCAGATCCCATAGAGAGCAACTTCCACCCCTCCTCATTCAGCAGCTGTTGGAGCCCCTCTAATGAATCCTTGCTTCTGTCCCTGTTCAATCGCCGGCTGCCCTTCCCCTGGCAAAAGCTGCCTTCTTCAGACAGAGTTTTGCTTACCTGGTTGCATGTAACGGTTGTCCTTGCTGTTTCCCAGTGAGCCCACATAGATGGGACAGTCCCGTGGGATTGTGAAGGTGTGAGTGTCCTTGGAAAGCGCTGTGGGTTTCTCTCAGCTTTTGCTTTATTTGCCCTTGTGTGCCATGAGCTTTTTGATTTGGGGACCGATGTGTGCAGAGGTCCTTGGAAGAGTCTGAAAACCTGATCATCACCCTGTGGTAGTTATTGTGTCTATTTAGTAGTAGCCATGAACATGCTACACTAGCACTTCCATGCTAGTTGAGGTACAACATGATTTAGGAATGGGTGAAGAATGCGACTGTTTCTTCCCTTCTAGACTCTGGAATGGTGGAGGTGGAAGAGGAATGTGACATACCCTTGGGGACTTGACTCACCTCTTCTTTGATTACAGGCAGATTAGTCCTGCTCCCACTTAGACTGTGGGAATGCTTGCTGCCCCAGTATCATGCTTCCCATAGAGGAAAAAGCCATCTTCTTGAAGAGCACAGCAACTCAAAAATGACATTGTTTTTTAGTGGGATTCTCCCAACAGGAGTTCTATCTATAGCCTTTTGTTACTGTTATTCTTGTATTAATGATCCAGTTCTGCTTTCCAGTATATAAAAGGCAATATTCTCATGTAGTTAAACACTCGTCATCTTTAATGATAACTGATTCTGAGATCTGGCCCTCAGTAATCTCATGCAATGCTGACTGTAATTTGCCTTCAGGGAAACAAGGTAATACTGCTGTTTTAAATGGCCTTTTTGGTGTTTCTGGTTGCTCTTGACTGAAATAAAAATCAGTGAATCCTACCTGATCTGTGCAGTGATTCATCTGGTCTTCCTTGGAAGAGGAAAGGCAGTGGTGGGGTGTTGGTTTGGTTTTTTTTCATATCAGAGGTGATTGTACCTTGTAGTCATTCAGTGGCTAGGAACATCAGAAAACCTTGAGGCATCATTTGAAAGGATCACTGTACGTAATAGGAGGAAAAAACCATGTTTGTCTGGTACCAGAGCTCTGTTTCTCAAAGTTCTCGTACTGTAGTGAGGAGCATGGTATAAATAGCAATGCTGGGGTTTAGCCACTGAATTCAAAGTTACGGTTTCCACAGCAACCAGCACTCAGGCTGTCATTTATGTATGTAATATTTCCCTCTTTTTTAAATAAAAATATAAAAATATCTGGCTTCTGGTGTTGTGCTGTGTCCAATCCTCCTCCAAGAGCACCCCACGCTCATTCCTTCTACTCTGGATCATCCCCCCCTGCTTTCCTTATCCTAGTGGCTCTATTCCCAGCTCCAGCCTTCCTGCTGCCTTTTCGTGGGCCAACAGCTCAGAGCTCCGTATACCAGCTGCCATCCTGTCCACCATGTTAATTTGTGTTTTAAGTCCTCCTTTTGGTTACCAGTGCTTGCTTTCAGCTGTGCCTGTGGTGTAACAGGCACCATGCGAACACAGAAAGAAACAGCCCTGGTTTGAATCAATGGCATATCCCTCAAATACCCACCTGTGTTTCCCACCTCTCCCTTATCTTCAGGGTCCTTGTCTCAATGGTGTGTCCACATGCTCTCCCGGCTCTTGCTCACTCATTTCTCTTGAGGCTGAAAGGAAATACAGAGAGAGAACTGTGCTGTGTGTGGAGGGTTGTGGGATATGCCCTTCCTAGATGAGCATCAGGATGCAGTGCTTGCTTTTAAAAATGTTTGTGGCATGGATGTGCAGTGTTGCTAAAGTGTTTTCATTTATAGCCAGGGGCTTGATGTATCTACATGGTTGTGTCCAAGTTACAGTTTCCAGAGCAACTGAAGCTTTGTATCTTGGAAGACTGTTAGCTAAAGCACGGAACATCACATCAAATTTTCCTTCCTTAAATTCTATAGTTTTAGCTATTGTTAAAAATGCAGCTGTGCTTATCTGAAAAGATGTTTCAAAACCTTAACTGACCAAGCAGATCATCTTTAGATATGTACCTCTGCAATGAGAACAATAATGGGAAATTTCAGCTCCCAAATTAATTATCCTTAGGGTTACAGTTAAGGCACTTTTGTAGGAATAATGAAATGGAAATGCTGTCTCATCTGTATCTCTAACCAGAACTAATGACAGAAGCGCCGTCTGGCAAAACTGAGTCAAAAGGCTAATGTCAGCCGAAAGCAAACGTCACATGAAGGATTCCCATGGTTGGAGAGTTGATCCTAAAAAGGAAGGGGTTTCAGCATCCCTTGTACCTGGGGGCGGTTGGGCAGGCTGTGGTGCTGGAGGCCGGTCTGGTGCTTTTATTTTTGTTTTCCTTCTTTTTCCCTCTCATTTGGCTGCTGCTCCTTATGGTCCCTCTTGCAGTGTTTCACAGATGCTTTTTCTTTGAGCAGTAACATCAAGGACCTTTGGCGTCAAAGCAGGTCACTTTCTCATTGTAACTCCATTTGAGCCAATGTTACCTTCAAAAATGTTGATGTATCTGCATTGTAGGGTTTCTCCTTGCGCTGTGAAGAATGTTGTCAATATTGGGCATGTCATTCTCTTATGAATCGCTCTACTGAATACTCAGATTGGTTTGAGCAATGATGCTATAAAGTGGTTTGTAGGTTACCTGGGGAATCTCAGCCAGGAGGCTTTAAGTGTTGGCTTGTGTAAAAAGGAATTGCAAAGACAATGTCTCAGGAGTCTTCCTTTCTATTTTTGTTAGTAACCTTCCAGCTCAATGTTTTTCTTTTTATATTTTTTATATAGATATATATGTATAATGTTCCATTGATGTTGCCGCCTATAATAGCATTATCAGCAGCCTATGGTTTTTGCTTAATAAAATAGAGGAATGGTTCTTCTCCTACGAGTGGTTTTTAAATGAAATGTAAACCCAAACCTTGTGATCTTTGGTGTGCTGCCCAGATTATAGAAACAAAATGATTGAAGCAGCAGCTGGCAATGGCTTGGAGTTGAAATACCTTGAACTTCTCCCTTGGTCTCAGAGCAAAGGTAGGGATTTTGTTTTCTCTGTAGTCAGCCCAATCTTTGCGATATGGTACAGATCAAGAAGGGATTTAGCTTGTTCACACAGGAGCAGGCTGTTGCTCACCCACCTCTATTGCAAGCAATGTATGTTGCATGCCGGGTGGTGAGGCAGAAAAAGCTGGTAACAAGCTGGGAGAAAAGCCAGATTCCTTGCTGGAATAAGACCTGCCTATTTGTTTTTCCTGAGTGCTTAGAAAGTGCCACTGTGTGCCATGCTATCAACTTAATTGGCTAAGTCTGTCTAAGTGAAGGTACAGATGTTGGGGTTCAACATTGCTTGAATGCATCCATCTTAGCAGCAGGACATCTAGTTTTACTTTTCTCCAGTGCACAGTATAAATACATCTCTTTCTTGACTTTCTCCTTTAATTTCAGTGGATAAAGCCAAGTCTTCTGAGGGACAAGGCATTTGAAAGTTGGAATGAGATATTTAACCCATTACCATTAAAGCAGACTTACTGTAAGAATTTCTTCCCCTGAAAGAGCAGGCGGTGAGTAAGGGTGGTAGAAAGGTCTTGTGTTCTTAACCAGGTGTCCTGGCGCATCACCACAGCCCTTCAATCCACCTGGGTGCCTACTGCTTTAGTGTTTCACCACTCATTTCTGTGGTAACCATGGGTGGGGAGCAATCTAAAAAGGCTGCAGTGTACTGGAGCATTGCTCCCACTTTGTGTATTTTCCATCCAGGAGGTCTTCCTTGCAGCTTGGGTAGACCCTTGGCTTTGAAACACGAACTAGAGGAGAAGTTTAAGATCAAAGAAGAAAGGCAAGTAGTTGTTTTCTATGCATAAGTGATAAGGATAGACAGTCCGGTGCAGAGCCCTGGATGTCACATGTCACATTTAACGTATGGAAAAATAGTTTATGAAGTACTTTGTTTCCATGCCAGACACTGATTTTGTTTTTGAAAAAAACCCAACCAAACTAAATCTTCCCATTTCAAAAATTCTGCTTTTTAAAATTAGGGAAAGTACCAACTTTTAGCTTTGTGCTTGTTGAAAACAATAATTTTACCTTATAGTTGGGAAACATTTCTTCTAGTACCAGCAAATCTCTGTATTTCAAGTTTTGCAGCCCAGGCTGCGATGAAGTCACATAAATACTTGGAACACCCTTGGTCACAGTTATCTTGTGCATAAGAGAATTCTCTACTGCTTCACATTATTCAGCACGTCTTTATGTCTAATTGTTTTTCCCCTTCATGTGCTCTGTTCTAAGATTAGTACAGTTTCCCTCATGGATAAATAATTTAAACACCTGGACTGATTAAATGCATGCATCTGAGCTCAGAAGAATCACGATGTTTGAGTTGTATTTGATTCAAGGACTGACTTTTCTGAAGAAGATTCAAAGCAACTGAAAATAGCTTCATCACAGCAACATCAAGCTTAAGTTGAAATGCATTACCATTACGTCATGGATTCTGGCAGTCTACATGTGCCTCCCCATTAGTGATGTCTCATTGAACAATGAAGGGTTTATTGACAACTCATTTACTTTTCCTAACTGCGTGACTTACTGGAAGGCAGGACTGCCCTTCCCTTTGCAGAATGATGGCAAAGACATTGATGCAAAGTGGATCTGTGTTACACAGTAACTTGGTTGCTCTGCTGGAAGATATTCCCTGAAGACAGAGTTGACTGCAGAAGGTTTGAGGCAACCTCCAATGATGTATTTGACCCTGTTACTTGCAATGTGCCCCATACCTGGCATGGCATGGGAAGGTGTCAGGGTCCTTTGGGCCAAATGTGATGTCCCTGTGAAATGGCAGGTCTCATGGGATGGGTGGCTGCTCCAGAAGGCCTGGGCTTGGCTTAGCGGTGCCAGTAGCTGCTTCCGGATGGCAACAGTCAGTGATGGTGTAAGGATTGCTGTCGGAGAGGTTTAGGAGTCAGGAGCTGTCAAGTTCCGCCTCTGCTGTTGCCGTTCCTGTTGCTCTGGGCTCATATGAGGGCTCATACAAATCACTTGTGCTGGTGGAGGCTGATGTGCATTTTGTCAGGGAGAGTGAGGGGCTGCAGCAGTGCTTCTGTCTCTGGAAAAAATCCTCTCTTCTAATTTTCTTCCAAAATGTCTTTTCAAAGAGCAGCAGCTCTCCTGCTTTCCCCATGTAAAGCCATACATGCTCCACAGAGGCCTGTGGAGAACTGCATTCCAGAGCAGCTACCTAAAGAAAGAAGTCTTTTTCCCTGATGTGAGAGCCATCTCATCCTTCATTGTGATCAGTCGGCACTCTGCCGTTTCATCTCAGCCTGGCTGACAGTAACACTCAGATGACTGGAGTTTCCTCTCCCTTTGTTGTAACAAATACTCTTAGGAACTACCTTTATAGAGCAACTGCATATCTCTAGGCTAAAGTTAAACACAGCTGGAAAACATCTCTCATCTTTCACTCAAAACGTCTTACATCTAGAGATTTAAAACCTCATGCCAGAAAGCTGTAGCCTAGTACTTTGCCCATGATTTCCTGCTGTACTAGTGCTATTCTACAGAACCTGAATACCTTGGTTGCTTGGATCTTGTCTGTTGTATTTGCAGAAGAAAGTGTGAAGAAATCTAGTGATGTTATGAAAGTTACGCTTTGCATTTTCTTTCCCCTGTTCCCGCCTCTCCTTTTCTTCTTTTTTTTCTTTTTTTTGGGGGGGCTTGGTTTTTTTTTTGGGTTGTTGTTGTTGGTTTTTGTTCTCTTTTGGGTACAGTAACCTCACTGATTTGTCATCACATTAGCGCTCTTTCTGGCTTTCCACCCTCGCTGATAAGCAGTGCTCAGTCAGGCACTAGGCTTTCAGCAAGCCAGGACAATTCCTGCTTAGATCCAGTTACTGCTTCTCTGTTGGACCCATCCATTACCATAGCAGCAGGCAGTTTTTGCTGTTTCAGATTATCTCTTACCCTAGCCCATCACAGTTTGTTCCCTTTGCTTCCTCTAAAGCAAATCCTGTGCCTGCTTTTATCTCTTGGCATAGTTTGGGGAGAGATGTAGGTTTCCTTATTAACCCTGGGCAGGCTTCCTGACTGCTTCCCATCCAACTTCAGCTCTTGGGCTTGTTTTAAGATCAGGATGGCTTCTCTCTTCTCTTTGCTACCTCCTCCTGCAACAACACTGCTTTGATCTCCTGGGCCATGGAAATCCCGTGAGCTTTGAAAGCTTATTGTCCTGCTGCCAGTCTTTCCTTCATGATCAGTGGCCTCATGAAGGGACCAGGCTCTCTGTTCTGTGCCTCACTCCTTGATCCCCTCACTCTCCTCTTTGCCCTCTCTGCCAGCACTTTCCCTGTAACTTGCTGCTGTTAGTCACCTCTTTTTGGCAAAAGGCATCTCCCTCCAGATCCCAGCCAGTGCTCTAGCAGGGCTTGGATCAGTTGCATCAGCTCCTCATCTCAGTTTGCTTATCGAAAAGTATGTCTTAAAACTGCAGCAGTAGTGCTTCCCTAGCTGCCTGATTAGTTCCCGCAGACTTTCTGTGCTGTTGGGAACGTTTATGAAAGCCTTGGAAATGCGGTTGGTCATAAACTATCCACACCTGCACAACTTGCAGGAGGCCTCCATTTGTAACTGTTTCCTTCATCATGGACCTTCCCTAGAGTTTGGCCCACACAACACAATTACAGAGGCGCTTTTAAAACTGCTCTCTACTGTGTGACAGGTGATCTGGAGAACCACAGTAGAAATAAAAATGCAGAGAGGGCTGCCTTCGGTTAATTTTTCCACTTACTATCATGTTCTTTTATCATCACACTTTTAGGAGATGACAGTGGGTTTGATCCAGAGGGATTGATATATGCTGCGCTGGGAGACAAAGCTGTTATGGTGACGAAACAGCATGACAGCTAGTGATAGTTTACTTGTTCCAACTTGGGAGCGAAAGAAGATTGAGCATCTTCTCTTGAGAAACTTGGCTTCCCTGTGGTGTAAGCCAAGACTGAGAGAGGGAGGAAGAATGCAAAACAGTGTAGGAAGCGTGGAAAATGGATGATGTGAGAAATGTTTTGAGTTGAGATTGTTGCATCCCCACCTTGTAACTAGTTCCGCTTCAGTCACTTCTCTGCTGTCCAGATACAGCTGAAGCAAAAGAGCCCCAAAAGAATCTCTGTCACTTACTGCCTCTGGAACCTGAGCTGTTTACTTCCAAATGAACCAAAGGTTTTCAGCTCGGTGCCCTTATGTTATGCATCCCTTATGTCTGTGGGAGCTGGGACAGGTAAGACATGAGCTAGCTGTGGTGATTTCAGAGGCCAGAATCATAGAATCAACTAGGTTGGAAAAGATCTTTAAGATCATTGAGTACAACCATTACCCCAGGACTGCCAAGTCCACCACTAAAAGATGTTACTAAGAGCCTTGTCTACACAGTGTTTGAACACATTTAGGGATGGTGAGGAAATGAAAGCCTGTTCCAATGCTTGACTACCCTTTTGATGAAGAATTTTTTCCTAATATCTAATTTAAATCTCCCCTGGCACAGCTTGAGGCTTTTAGCTCTTTTCCTATCACTTGTTACTTGGGAGAAGAGACCAGCCAATTCCTCACTTTATCCTCTTTCAGGTAGTTGTAGAGACTAGGATCTGCCCTGAGCCTTTTCCAGACTAACCAGCCCCAGTTCCCTCAGCCATTCCTCATCATCCTTGTGCTCCAGGCCCTTCACCAGCTTTGTTGCCCCTCTCTGGACCCGCTCCAGCACCTCAATGTCTCTCTTGTAGCAAGTGGCCCAGAACTGAACACAAGATTTGACGTGCAGCCTCACCAGTGCCCAGTACAGGGGGACAATCACTGCCCTGGCCCTGCTGGCCACGCTACTGGTGATACAGGCCAGGATGCCATTGGCCTTCTTGGCTGCCTGGGCACAAGCTGCTCATGTTCAGCTCTGTCAATCAGAACCCCCAGGTACTTCTCCAGCCACTCTTCCCCAGGCTGATAGTGCTGCAGGGAGCTGTTGAGGCCCAAGTGCAGGAAGAAACCCCAGGAGTAGCTGAGGCTAGGCAGATGTTGCTTTCATTGTTTCACCCTTGGGAAAGCCTCTTCAGAGCCTGACTGGTGTTGACACTCACTTGTCCCTGGGGAGGTGGTGCTGGATGCTGTAAGGATGCACTAATTGATTGGGGCCATGCAGATCCAAGTTACTTAGCATTCAGGAGAGCTGTTTTGGCAAGATTTTCTCCATAAAACTAACCAAGAAGAAAGACTGTCAGCATTAAGTGACTTTTTTTTTTTTTCATCCATTTGTCTTGTTTTGCTTGTAGACATTAATGGACCTATGTAAAAAAAATTCAAGACCTGTTAATGATGGGGTAGTGTTGAAGCATAGTGTGGTTAGATGGAGTGATGGAAGAGAAAATCTCTTTTGAAGACTCAGCATGTGATGGTGAGAACCTGCTGCACTCCTACAGCAGAGGAGGACAAATGTAGCTTCTGTTTACTCTGTGCTATCTGTATTGCACGTGTTAAAAATGTACATGTTGCGTTTAAGAAAAATTGAACGTAAATCCTGCCACATTTACTTTCTGCTAGTAAAATACACAGAATCATAGCACAGTTAGGGTTGGAAAGGACCTTAACATCATCTAGTTCCAACCCCCTGCACATTTCCCCACTTGGTCATCATTGTCTCATGGGAAAGTCACACCAGTTGTATTAACTTAATGGCAGTTCTTTTAATGAAGTCAGTGTGTTTAGGATTTCGCCCCATGACTTGGAAAACTTTGTTTATTCTATTGCTGTAGGCTGGGGGGTTATAAAATGTGATTGCTTCATGCTGTCAGCTTGAAAAAGGGTAGTTGTGAGGAAGGAAAACTGAGCTGACAGAATTACCTGCCAAAATAATTAAGTGCATAGCTAAATGAATACAGAAAGACAAGTAAATTGCTTTTGTACAAATAGCCTTTTTTCTTCTTCTTTTTTTTTTTTTGAGGCTTGCTGAAGTGCAAAGATCCCTCTGTGAAAATAAGGTGAGCAATTAGTATTAATTGATTTGGTTTCTCATATCAGTTGGGATGAACTCGCTGAGGGTTAATGTGGAAATGTATGCAATTTCAGGAGACATTGTTTGCGTTTCATCTCTTGCATGTGTGGCTTTCCCTTAAACTGCTAATGAAAGTTCAATAACTCACAAACAGTGTGTTCCATTAAATGTGTGTTCAGCTCAGAGTAGTTACCAAGTGTCTTTTGAGGATCCCTTTTCCTTGCTAGCCCTGTCCTTTGCTGGGTCTACAGCCTCTTTGCTTTTTTAATGACGTGAGCAGTGATAGTAAGACTTTTGTGTCCATTCCTATGTTCCTCTTTGGAGACTATTTTGCATGGAAAGGCTGGTGGTTTTTTGTGTGTTTTGCCTTTGGTAGCAATTACTGCTGTTTGCAGTTGTGGCTTCCAGTTCAGAACAAAGCTGTTTTCTGTGCTTAGCCAGTAATAATTGTTGACAGTTGATAATGTTGGAGACCCCTCATTGTGGCTGGGATTTGAATTATACCGACTGCTACTGAACCCAAATTGTAGGTTTTTAATTTTAGCTTCAGGGCTCCCATGCTGGAATATTCTCCTTCCTCTGGCCATAAATGAACAAGAAAGTCAGTGTTAGAGGTCTTTCCTAAACTTACCAAGTCAGACACAGAGCTGAAGTGTTGCAAACTGTGCCTGAATTTCTGTTCTTACTCTTGTCTGCTCAGACTGTCTTGGTAACACCTAGTTATTGCATCCCATGGGGCGGTTAAACTCCTTCACTTCATGTTTAAATCTGTGATATATATGTTAGGTAGTGTAGGAAGGGAATTGTGGGGGGACTCTGTGTGTCCAGTTACCGATGCAGCCCATGGACCATAAGCCACATAAAACCCAGTTCAATCAACTGGAAATCAGCAGGCAAGGGTGACTCAGTGATGATGAGATGCCCAGTGTGGGGGAGCTCACTGTGCCTGCAGCAGTGATGTCGAGTTGCTGTGGATGAGGCCTTGGCTGTAAATCTTTCTTGCTTGCGGCTCTGAACGAGGTAACTGGTGTTATCTGGTCATTTTTCAATTTATTTTCTTGGTTAAATTTTCATGAGCAGGATGGTATGAAAATGAATGTGTCATTATTAACAAATGTCCAGGAGTGCTTTATGCTCTGAAGTGATTAGGAGATTAAGTAATGGATTAATTGTAATCATTTCACCAGAAACCTCCTGCCGTGCGTAGACAACAAGGAATGTGTCCACCCTCAAAGGGTTTGCTCATGTGTGGCTGTGAGAGGGATATGTGCGTGTTGTTTTACGTTGGAGAATTATTTGTTGGCAATTTGTTTTCATCCTTGTTTCCCAAATTGAGTCTGTTTAGCTTTCAACTTTGAATAGGTCTGAGGTTTTTACTTCTGCATGTGGAAATGTTTGTTGGTAAAATGTGATTTCAGGGAAATGTTATTTTTGAATTAAAGGAAGGAGCCTGTGAGAATGATAAAAGTTTCCCTTTCGTCCCTTGTGAGTGTCTGGAGATAGCTGCTGGGCATAAGTTGAAGGTAAGCTTAAAACTGGATGAATGATGTAGTTCTTGCTGCAGCCTCCTCTTACTGTAGGGTCTTGTGAATACACTTTCATATGGTGTTTGATCTTTTTCTTCCATGAAATGTAACTGTGGAAGGCTACTAAACAGTGCCAGATCCTTCTGTTGTGGGCATCAGTGTAAGGTCAGGGCAGCTGCAACTGACTCTTCTCACAGCCTTGCGAGTGTGTTTTGGGGCAGTAGAGACTGAGTCCTCTAGTTTAGAGATATACAAATGTTGATTCTCCTCTCATTTGATTCCTAAGAGTCTTTCACCAGGTTTTGCGATGGTTGCATGCATTGCTTTCTGGATAATGTGAACTTGAAATTTGGCAGTGTCGTTATCGTATGTATCATGTTTGTTGGGGGTCTGTTATGTGTGAGGCTTGTGATGGGTCAAGGAAAGGCTTGGATGGTATTAACCAGCAGTCATCAGTTTAGTTCATGACGAAATTCATGATGTAGGTGGTTTGGGTTTGGGGTTTTTTTCGGTGCCTCAGGTCAAGGATGAATTAATTTCTATGTTAGAAGCTCAGGCATAGCTCTGCATTCACAGCTTTGTGAAGACACTCACTGAAGCATGTGACCGTGGAGGTACTTAGTGGTTCACTAATTACATTACTCACTTCAGCTTGCTTGGGCCATCTGTGGTTAACACCCTGCTGGCTCCTAAGGCTTGATAGCTGTAGATGTTGCTTACACAGTTCTCTCATGCCAGTGCTCAGAGAAGAGCTGGGCTTTAGATGTCTGTGTGGCCCCTACAAAGAGCCACTCTTTGATAGGGGGGTGTGGGACAAGTCTCCAAACATAGGGTTTGTAGGTGCTTCAAGCTTGTAGGAAGAAGCTGGATATGGAAAAGATTGACAAAATGGTCATGAAGTGTTAAGACTTCAGACAGAGCCTGGTGGTTTACTGAGGAAGCTCAGTATCTTTTCTGCATTTGTTTGTCTATCGGCAGACAGTCACTCTGTCTTGTGTGCAAGTGTGCCGGGCCCCTGCCAGCTCTAGAGGAGTGAGGGAACAAAATTCAGCAAAGAAACAAGAGAAGCTGCTATGGGAGACCTCTGGTAAAAATGACCTGGAGCAAGTGCAGTTAGTGGCAGCTGGGGTGTGTGTGTCTTGGAAGCTGTGGGTGTATATTATAGAAATAAGGTCTTCTGAAATTACAAAAACATCCCTGGCTGTATCTTGGTTTCTGTTTATGTTAAGTTAGAAAACACAGTCTGGTTTTAACAAAGCAGACCTTGTTAAAACAAAAGCTATGAGTGTGGGTGTCCTTACATTAAACCAAGAAGAAAAGCGTACCACTTTGTTATTCAGATGCAGATGTGAAGCTAAATACTTGACTTAACTGAAGGATCCCACACCTCATCCCTTTCCCTTGCCTTTTCTCCCCATTGCAAGTTGGGATCTGCCCTGATGTCCTCCACCTATGGCCTTGTTCAAGGGATGGAAGAGGCTAGGGGACAGTGAGGAGGCATCTGGAGAATGTGATGAACTGAGGATGGAGGGTCTTTCAATTGTGTTTGGTTGTTGTCTTTGTATTTATTTATTTATTTATTTAAACTAAGAGTGCCAAAAGACACTCTCCCCTGCTTTCCCTTCCTGGAAAAGAAGAAAAAACAGCCTTCAGAAGGACCCCCCCCGGGTGTAATAAATAATCTGTCTCCATTTTTGTGGCAGGGGGAGGTCTCCTTCCCTTAGCCCCTACCCCATGTAGGCCCTTATCTATTCCCCATCTGAGCCCTAGCGATGCCTGGTTTTACTGGTGTTTTAAAAAAGAACCAAACTGTTGGTCAAGTCCCATGAAGCCTCCTCAGGCAGATGGATGTGGCTGTGACTGCTGGTGGTGTGGTCCCAAAAAGCTGGAGGGCTTCTCCTGTCTTCCCTGGTTTTGTATGGCATGTGTGTCAGGACAAGTACAGGCTGCTGCTGGAAGGAAAAGCAAGTCCTCTGCCAGTGCTCTTCCTCCTGCTGGACCCCTGAACACCAGGTAGGTGAGCCTGCACGCTGGCTTGCACGCTTGCTTACTTGTTGCTGAGCTTCTGTGGCTGTTTCTGGCCCTGGCCAGTTTGTTTTCTTGATTTGGCCTTGTGTTGCTGTGGAGCTCAGACATGAAATAAGGGCTTGCCAGGGTAATATCTACCCTCTCTTTGTCTAGCATTGTTCCATTCAAGTGGAGTAGTCTTGCAAGTTGAATGACTATTTTTTTAACATCAGTGCTTTGCTGTTGACTCCTTTTGTCCTCCAGTGGGAGCAGGAGAGGCAGCAAAACCTTGTGCTTAAGAACAACCTTTCAGCATGGTGCAGCTGTAGAAGCAAATACATACTTTTTTTGCAAAGTACCCAAATAGTCTTGAAATATGGGAGGAGGGGAAGAGCAATTATGCTTCAGATTGCTCCTTGCGCTGGAAGTGCGGGAGAAAATCCTTGGGTCTGGGTCCTGCCTGTTTGCTTCACCCTGGAATGTGGCAGGAAAAGAGTGTCGATGGAGCTCTGTAGCAGAAACAGAAAGACCATTTTTCTAGAGCAATTTGATTTGTGCCCTGTTGGCATGCTGGAAGGGGCAGCAGCAGTAGTGAAAGCACAGTTTTGCTGCCAGTGGAGAGAGTCCTCAGGATTCATGCCAGCCAAAATCTTAACTGAGGTCTGTGGGGGAGGTAGAACCACCCTAATGGGAATCATCATGTGGCAGAATTGGGAATGGCAGCACATGAAATGCCTTGGGAGATCTGGCTGCTGCAGATGCTGGAGGTCTCTGGAGTCAGTGAACAACTGAGTCTCGGTCTGCCGGGAGGTAATTTATTCCTTCTTTTGATGGACAGGAGAGGGAGAAGCTCATGCGTGGTGCCTCCTGGCAAGAGGGGGTGAGCAGCAGATTAATGCAAGCATCTCAGGCTGGGGATCTTGCTCAGCAACTTGCACAGCCCAAAGGTTGTGGTCTGTGACAACCAGCAAAAGCAGCAGCCGCAGGGGGAGCTCTGGAGGCTTCATTTTGATGCTGGGGAGCTGTGGCCAGCGATGTGAAGCAGACGTACCCGAGTGATGCCAAGCAGGATAGCAGCACAGGTCCAGGTGGATCATCAGGCATATGCAAAGGGGAAGGAGGCTGCTCGAGGAAGCGTGTAGACCTGCTCTAGGGTGAGGTGTCCTGACCCTGCCAACCAGGCAGATAAAAAGGACTGACAGCGAACTGGATCTGCTGGTGTGGACAGAGCTGGGTGAGGGGTGGGAGGTCAGAGGTCTTTGAGCCATACAGCCTGTAAGCCAAGAGCAGGCTTGTTTATGTCAGCAGAATCCAACACATCTTCAGGGGCTTTCACTCATGACCGATAGTAGTACATGTTGCTCTCTTAGATCTGCCCAAATCCCTGTTGACAGAAGGAATGTGCAGATTTCTTGCCTCAAGCCTCCTCTGCTCTAGCACACCCTGCATGAATAGACCGAGGGAGACCCATTTATCCAGCTTTCCTTTGGGCCACTGCTAATCCTTTAGGTGGGAAGCCTCCTGCTGGGTTTCAGTTCCTCTCTTGAATGGGAAAGGCTCGTTTGAAGAAGTATTTTTAAGCCTCCAGCTGCCAACATGTGGAGTCTCACAGTGCTGCTGCAGAGTGGGGATCTTCTCAAGACCCTGTTATGTGACCTATTTGTACACAGACGCGGTTTTCAGCTGCAAGGATGCCATTTGCTAAAGCCTCTGAGATCACACCCTGCGTTGGATCAAGGGGGGAAGATCATGGAAACGATGAGTATTTAACATAATGTCTGTGATGGACAGCAGTCTCTCTTTAGCACTGGTGAGTATCTTTAAAAAGAAGCTAGAAATTGCTTAATTTTTTGTACTTTTAAGGGGCTTTCAAGAAAGCAAAAGTATCATCAAGCATTTTGAAACTTACCCAGGAGTGCTGGCCTGCCTGAAATCTGCATATGGCTTTTCTAGCACCAGTGTGCTCGTTAGCTGATGTGCTTAGCTAAGCATCTCTCCTCATGTCACTTAATTATTTTCTCGGTCTCAGCTGTCAGTTGTACCTGAGTGGTGAAACTGCTTCTTTAAAAAGGACTTGTGCCAATAATTGCTTGGAGCTGAATCTGCAGTAAGAGAAGACTGGTACAGTTGGTAGGAATTAGTGAGAGAAGACTGCTTAACCGTACAGTTATGGCAGGTGACAACAGGAGACGAGTAAGATTGGAAACGCTGAACTGCAGAAAGGAAATCAGCAGGTTTTAATATGGTCTATGTGTGTTTCTGAGATGGGGAGAAAAATCTGTTCTCGACTAGTTTTCTTTCAAGGCCTGCTTTGGTCTTTGTGAAAAGGAGTAACTTAATCACCATTACCTCAGTGTTAGCTTTAACTGTGTTGTTAGTGAGGTTTTCAGGTGTTAAGACAACCTTTGTTTCTGGTGCTCTTTGGAAGACAAGAAGTGTTCACACAGCTTGGGTTGGCAAGTCTGGATTTGTCCTCACTGCGGATATAAAGAACAAGTTGTCCCAATGTGATGACCTGAGACTCAAGTTTTACAGAAATCTTTTTTTTTTTCACTTCATGTTACCTAGACATTTAGGGAAGTGCAGTCTTAACCTAAATAATATCCAAAGGGGATATTTCATTGTGTTTTTATATATATGCCACCTTCCCCTTCCCTCTTCTTTCCTCTTCCTTCTCCATTTGCCATGGTTATGGATATGCCAGCATTAGAGCTGTGCATGTGTGACTCTGTAGAAGACATTCTCCCTCTGAGAAGCTCTGGTGTTCTGAGTTGTCCTATACCACCCATATTGCATGCTGTGTTTCATGAAGCCTGTTGTCTGTTTTCACTCATGCATGGTAGTCATCTCCTTAATAAATGTGGGTACTTGAAAGTATTTATACCATCAAAGTGTCTGATGCAAATGTGCAGTCTTCTCTCAGCATATCCTTCCTTTCCTTGAGTACCTTAAAGCCTCCTTGTGATGGTGGGAGGAGCTGTATGTGAAATGCTTTTTATCTTCCTAGGAGAAGGTGTCTGAACCTGTTTGTACTTCAGGGGCAGGTACTATACCTCCTCCTATCCATGTGAAAGACCTGCTTTTCTTCTTTTATTTGCAGGATGCTTTGGTCTTTCCCTTTGCTTGGTGGTGTCACCACACAAAATGGGAAGATGTCAGAAACAGAGGAGAGACAAGTGTGTGTGTGTGTTGGTGTTTTCTTCTTCCCTGCAGTTGATTGTGGCAAGTAAATGAATCTCCGATGTGTAGCAGTATCTGGCCACTAAATGCTTGCCTGATGAATTTTAAGCAGTGTGAAATTGAAGATAATGTGTTGAGAAACATCACTTGCTTCTTACCCTGTGGGTTAAGGGTGGGGGATGCCCCTGTGTGCCCCGGAGCATGGGTGCAGCACCACACATGCTGGGCTTTGGCAAGGCCATGGGGTGCCCCATCCTGCTTCTTTGTCAGTTGCACTGGCTGACACATCAGCACATACAGGGCAGGTTTTATTGAGGGGGTTTTATTAACTGCCATGCTGTTGCCAGTCTCATAGAATCATAGCATCGTAGACTCGTTAGGGTTGGAAAGGACCTTAAGATCATCT
>JBCJKH010080087.1:5248-19078 GCA_039877255.1 Loriculus beryllinus
CTCACGATCTCCACAAGCAGCCACACCTCATATGCCCCCCATAGTGGCCCACACTGTATAGCTGCTGCCCCTACCCCCCATGTTGCCCCTTATACTCCATTGCTGTCCCTGCTGTCCCCTCAAGACTGAGGCCTCAGGCCCTCATGGCCACCCCTCACATCCCATGGCTGGCCTTTCTCTCCCCTCATGATCCCTCCTTAAGGCCACCCCTTCTTTCTCCTCACAATCTTCCCTCATGGCTGCCATTTTAGCAGTTACAGAAAGTCCTGGATAACAAAATCCTTTAACACCAGACCCAGGCAGGAAATAAAGCAAACAAAAAGCAGTTTGAATTGCATTCAGACTCCTCCAAAATCAGTTTCAGTTCAGTCTCAGCACGGAAGTGGCTCTCACAAAGCCTTTAACATTCCACCATCCCCAGAAGAGAAGGATGCAGCATCTGCACAATAAAGCCTGGCCTGCTAGTTAACCTTCTCCTGAGAGTCTCCCTTTTACCTTCATTCACTGTTTAAAAAAAAGTACTCTTAAAAAAAGTTTTGTAACCCTCCCCAGTAAAAACTAGAATTGTAAAATATATATATATATATATGGATGTATTTCCTCAGTCTCTTAAAGATCAAGATTTCTGTTAAATTTTTCCAAGATGGTCGAGTTTGTATGTTCAAATATCCACTGCTGCGTTGGAGATGAGGGATTGCAGCTATTCATAAAGATCTTTCGGTCACCCTCACTGCAGTCCATACAGCTGCTGCTTACTGGATGGTAGAGGGTCTTGTCCTGGAGAAGAGAAATGTGATGTGAGGTTGCTGAGCAGAGAAGCAAAGCTGATTTAAAATCAACACAAGAAAACCAAGGTATTTTGTCACTTAGATGTACCTGAACAAGTTGTTCCACACTGAATTTGTTAGCAACTGTCAAGGTGCATTCCCACCCCTTGCAACAGCATCCAGCCCATCTCACATCTCCACTGGGATGGTCTAAAGCTCTGTCTGAAACTAGGTCCTCCAGTCTACAGTGCAGTCACTGCTGCAGTTGCTCCTGACACTATGCATATTAGATTACTAAGACAGAGCATTTAATCAAGGACTTCCTTACCTGCTGCCCACAAAAGTGCTTCTGAATACAAGGATGAATAAACCCTTATCTACTTCTGGCATGACCTTCTAGTGTTCAGAACAAGCCAATAAACACAGCACACCTCTTGGCAAACAGGTTTTGCAAGGGTGTTGCATCACCTCATTGCCAGCCGTGGGCAGGACTGCAAGGAGAGTGTCCTTCTGCCTTAGTAAGCCCTGGAGAAGCAGTCCTCACCATTTCTAACCAATGGAACAGGGGAGCCACCTCTTTCTAAGCAAGGATAATTAAGGGCACAATGACAACAGATTGTCTCTTATCGCAGCTGCATGAAGAGAAGAAACAGAACAGGAGTGGTGACATTTTAAGGAAAATTGCCTGTAGGCACTGAAGTTGACACTTTCAATGAGAACACACTCACTTTTCGGTATCTCCAGAGCTGGTTCCCCTTCATTCCATGACAGTCATAGAGGGTCACAGGGCTGCTGTGGGAAATGGCATCAAAGCAGAACTTCTTGGTGTGCTGAGGATCCCCAGGACGGATGTCTTCCCTCCAGCTGAAGGTGAATATCTGCTGGGACAAACAGGACCCTCAGGGTGGCTGGTGCTGGGCACGCTGCTTTCACCAGCAGAATGACAGTATCTGATAGAGAAAAACCACTTCCACCTCTGGGGACAAGGAGTGCTGACTAGGGGAGGCTAAGAGCTACCTGGTGGACTGCCACATAGCATGCTAAATGAGACTGTGCTGCTGCAAACAGCCACGCTAGTTAGCTTGGGTACTAATAGCAGCCTTGAATGTCTCTGCAATGCAGACATACATCATGGATTAAGTGAGCAGCTGACCAATTACAGCCTCTCACAGCGAGCAAAAAAGGCAGAGAGCTACAGAAGCTCGGAGTTAACACTGGCAGTAAACACCTATGTCTGCACAGACAGCCTGCAGTCACCTTGAGAAGAGTCTGTCCCACTTCTGGGACAAGAGACCAGGAGCCCACAGCTCCTCATCCCACCCCAGAAGGGCAAACACTAGGGCAGTGCTTCCTGGTGCCCTCTTCCACTGGCCCTGCAATGATCTTTTTCAGGTGAAATTAAAGCAGGGATGCTACAGAAGAGAAGGGTTTTTAGCTCTAGTGATAAGGCACAACCCATGCTTAGCAGTGCTATGGCCTTGATGAAAACCGCCGGATGCCAGCACACGTGGCTTGGAAATCCCTGAACCATGGGGTTGAACCATGGGCAAAGAGTTGGTGAAGTATTGCCTCACAATAGGGCTCTGCTCCTTGCCCTGCCCCTGTGACATTAGCTTTTGGCCATGGTTTGACACAGCAGAGGGGTCTAACTGCACCCTCAGTCTGACGAGCATGGCTTGGCTGAAGACATGTCTTAAGCATCACAGGACTAAATTCCACAACTTGCTTAAAGGCAGACACTCGTGTCAACCTTTTGCTTCATGCTTTGACAAGAACAGCATCTCTGGCAAGGGTGCAAGTGCCCTCTTGTGACCAGCACCAGCCAACACGGTTCTAGCCAGCACGTCTCCCTGACAGTGCCTGAGGGGAAGAGCTATTCTGTGGGCTCCTTTTGGAGCAACATGGAAGAATGGTCCTCTCCTCAGAGATGTCTCATGGGGCAGTAAGACAGACCCCTAATGAACAGGGTACTACTACTTGAAGCAGCAAGGCCAAGAACTTTTGCCACAGTTCTTGTTATTGTTTCTCTTTTAAACCTCTCTTGCAAAAGAAATTACCACAATCATTTAGGCTCAACGCTATGCAGAAGTTCAATCACATTATGCTCCTAAACACTAATTGTTCAAGATCCTCCTCATGGAACAGAGGCTTAGTTTTGGACTGCCTGAGTAAATTGTTTTCGTTTCAAGCGTTCATGCATCAGAACTGATATGCAACAACCCTTTGTCTCCTACTGCTGAAGTCATTCCCCTGAAGAGTTATGCATGGCTCTGTAATAGAGGCATTGTTTCCTTGAGCTTTTCTCAGCTCAGCTGCCACAGTTTAGACAAACTAATATTTCCCTCCCTTTTCTTACAATAAAGCTGTCGTTTCTGGCACCTTATATGTTGAGAGGGTGAATCTATAGCCTGGCCGGTTTCATCTCTCTCCAGCAACGGTTGGGTGTTTATAATGCATTTGCCTCCTGTCAGAAGGATGATAGTAAGCAGTTATTGAATGCTCCTGCAGGTTCATTAATATGCATGATGCTCCTCCATCACTTCTCCCAGCACAACCTTTGAAGTTAATATTCACTTTGTTACATATTACAGCTGCCTTGTTACTGGTTTATTATTTTGGCATATTGTTTTCTTGTGCTCCCTTTTGTTAGCTCCCAGAACCTCAAAGCGGAGGTGAAAGTGCTGCACAAAGCCTAACAGGGTCTGCCACAAGCACAAACCCTGCCACAAGCACAAACCATATCCTGCTACAAACCCACCAAATATAATTAGCACATGAGCCTTGGGGTGCAGAGAATCCTCCCTTCACCTTTCACTGTTCTGCAATGACCTTTCTTCTCTAACATTCATCGTTTGTTCTTATAACTTCTCCCTCCCCAGATTTATTTAGGGGCTGATGATTTATCAAAGGGACCGTTACCTGCACATTGTTCCACGCTGCCTCTCCTCTGTCCTTCACACAGTTTTCTAGCCTCAGTGGGGATCCCAGGGCCCCGTGCTTAGTATCCACGCACAGTCCAGCTCCTACATTGCGTATCTGAAATAGTAAGTTAGGCACTGAATCTCCTTCTCTTACCAAGTGACAGGAAAGAAGGCTTAAATTGCTTTAAATAGTGGCAGTATTTGTACGAAGACAGCTTTAAGGCTCCTCACTTCACCTGAGCTGGCAGGTGACAGCTAGAAGAAAGCACAGCAATTCAAAAAATGGAGGTACAGAAACCTCCAGGACACAGCAAAACCCCTTAACTACAGGACTGCAGAGCCAACTGTGTTGCTGTGTGTAATAATCTACGACTTCACTCCTCGGGACATTCTTTTCCCAGAACACAGAAGACTTCCAAGAACAGGGACGGTTTTCCTGGCTTTCAGACGGGAAAGCTAAGGAGCAGAGCAGCTTAGCAAAGTTGTGTAGCCTTTGGAAATACTACTGCTCAGCTGCTGCTTCTCTCTAGCCTTCCCTGTTGGCATGTTCTGCCTTCTACAAAGCACACAACATGCAGAACAAGCCAAATCTCTACGCTCTCTGTAGCTGTGCACTGATAGAAACAGCTGCCTAACTGCCTTCTTTGATCAGACCAGCGTAATGGTAGGGGAGCTCTGGTCTTTGAAACACATCAAGCAGGATCTTTGAACGCTCACTTGCCACCTCACAGCAAACTGCTTACTGGAGCCCGGGGGTAAAACAACCTTAAAGCAACCCGCAGCCTGTTTGCCAACTGCAGGCTGCAAGAGCACAGACTTGCCTCTCCCCAGGCGGCTGCTGGAGGCTCCACTGGCGGGTAGAACTTTGGCAAGTCCCACGCAACCTCGTTCATGAACCACTTGAAGCTTTTGCAGTTGAGGTTGTTGCGGAGCTCTTTCTGAGCAGCGACGTCCCCTGCAGACAGGTGCCGGTACTCCGGTCTGCGCTGGTAGATGTACTCCGCGTACTCATCCATCCACACCTCTGCCACCCGCTTCAAGTTCTGTGTGGGTAAGAGCCACGTGTGAAAAACCAGAGGGAAAAGCACCTGAGAACGCTCTGCACAAGCTACTGCCATTAGCATTCAGAACAGCTCTGCTGCTTGTGCTCGGAAAGGGTTTTCATGCACATCCCGCTCTTTCTGCCCAGCTTCAGGATGAAGATTAGTTTTATTATTCTCTAGTTCCAAGGGACTTTTTGAAACATATTTTTAGTTGAGGTGAAACCAGAATCCTGGCACTTGGCCATTATATCTAGTGCCTTGTGGTTAAGAAAAACAACATTAATCAAAGGCTTTTCTTTTTCTTTCCTTTTTTTTCTTTCTGTGAAGAAGCTACTCACAAAATGATGCTGGTAAATACCACTGGACATTCAAAGGTCCCTGACAAAAAGCTGCTTTCTTAAATCCTCTTTATTGCATCTTCTAACCCATCTAGGACTGGGATTTGCTGTACTCCCTTCTGGAAAGCTCCAGTTCTCAATACTCTTTCTTACCATTATTTTTCAGTTTTCTTGGGTAAAAAGCTGTTTAAGAGAAACCCTGAGATACCACAGCAATACAGAACTTTCAGGTGATGACCTTTCAGAACAGAAGCAAAAGGCTTTACCTCCTAGCAGCAGTGTATTTCACGTATCGCTGTAAAGCTTAACCCATTGGGCAAACCCAAGCCAGCAATGACCACCACCCTGTGGAGATACCCATCACAACAGTCTCAAGGGATTGTTGGACCTTGGACTGTTCTCTGGCAACAACAAGCACATAGCTGGTCACCACTGTTGGTGACCCAGCAGCGCTGCCCACCTTGCATGACTACAGTCAGTCCAGCAAAGGCTATATACTACCAAAAACTGAGGATATTGAGAATGAGCAGTGTACTGACCCTGCCTCAAACACAGCCTACATACAACTTCAGGTGACTGTATGATCTTAGGTGCCAAGAGACAGCCTCTCCTACACCTTCTGCCATCCCCTTCCAGTACTGTGAGTATGCAAGAGCCGAATACTGAATCAAAAGAAATATAACTCCTTCCTGAAAGGGTGGCACAGAGAGGAGAGCACTCTATCGCTCTGACAGGTCATTGCTGGGATGAGTAATAAATCCAAATCTATAACTAGGGTGATGCTATTAAACAGGGAAGCATTTTCACACTGTGCAAGACACAAGCCTGCAGAACAGCAGGGCACATCTTGTGGTTTTTACTCATGCAGCCTTCCTGCTCCTATGATTTTTTGCTCCCACCAGAGGGCAATGCAATCCCTTCCTAATTTGGAAATCAACTGGAGAGATCTAACACATGTAGGCAACAGCCCTTTCCTCTTTGGCCTACGCTAGAGTAAGAAATAGGATGGCACAAAACATTCTAGTGTGGAAAATTACAGCTTGCCCATTCAGTGGTCTGTGATGCTTGAAGCTGAAAGGTCTTTCAAGCTCCAAAACACAATCACCACACTGAAGCCTGCTGCTCTTGTGGAGCACAGCTATAAAATGACCACAGTATTATACAGATAAAGCCATATCTCGTTTGTATCGGTAATTCCATAGCCAGTGCCTGACTGCAAAAGTCCATCCCCAACACCCAGCAATGGTTGATGTCTAGAACATAGAGCTGCCTGCTCATGAGTCTGCAGCTGCTGGGCAATCTTCCCTTTGTGATACACATCCTTCACTGCAATACTGCTCAATTTGATCACCATACAAACACAATTTACGGACTATAAAGCCTACATTTGCCTCCCATTTTGGGGTGAGAGGAGACAACAGCACAGTCAACTGCAGTCAGACATCTGTCACGGGTAATGCCATTGCCACTTACTCTGGCCAGGCTCACTCCTGTTGGAACCTTGTATGGAACGTATTTTCTGTAGATATGACCAACTCTAGAGCAAGGGATGTCCTCCATACGACCTCCACACATCCATACCTGTGGAACAGCAGAGATACAGCTTTAATCTTGATCACACAGAAAAAAAATGAAGAAAAAAAAAAGACTTTCAAGTCATGAAAAAACTTAACCCAGATTTTTTACTTTAAAGTACACCCTCTCCCAAAGAACCTCCCCTTCTTGCTTTAGTCTCAAATCCCATAACTATCTGCTTAGAGCCATGCAGCAAGCCTTGATTTAGCACAAGTGCTATCAAGCCCAACACTCAAACAGTCCAATTTTGCATTCTTTAGAGGAAGGAACAGAAACAAAAAATCACCCAGAAAATAGCACACAGCACACTTTAAATTGATATATGTTATTACAGGAATAGTAACCACTGTCGTTAAACTGGACTGCCATAGAAGACCTGGGTGTAGGCTGTGTAAAAGGCAGGCCATCTCTATAGTACAGGTCCTGTGTTATGCAAGAGACACTCCAGGGAATTCAGAAGCCTGTTCAAGTGCCAGAAAGCAGAAGAAACTGCTATGTTTTCCTGTGGTTATCACTGCTTTCAGATGGTTTCAATGCTGACATGCACTCACTGCTTTGCAGCCTTACGATTAAGTGGAAATCCCTGCCTGGTGAAAATGCAATTAGCTTTAAGAAAGCCCTCAGAAAGTCACTGCAGCACACAACTAGTTGAGAAAGACTACCCTGATGCTTGGTTAATGTCTAGATTTGGGCCCAGAAATTTCTTCTCCCACCTGGAAGACTTCATTCTTTGCCATCACACTGCAACAACCTTCTTTTATTCCTTATTTATGTCATGGATGTAATAGTTTTGTCCAAATGAAACCAAAGGAGATGTTTCATGAATCAGCCAACCTACTTCATTAGATCTAAGAATTACATTCATATGTGTTTCCCAGAGATATCTAATGAATACTTAGAAGGTATCTTTCAGTATGCAAAACAAGTGACTTACTGAATTCTTGAAGCATGACACCGTCTTGCCCTTCAATTTGTCCCCAGATCTTATGTTAATGCCCCGAAGGCAGCACTATTTAAGGAGGTCTGCTGGTGCTGCAGGCTGATGCAGCGTTCCGGATCCCTCCATTCACTGTGGCTAATTTGAGCCACGGCAGTTCATTGTACAATGAGCTTAGTCAACAGCTTCACACATAGCAGGCAATTCCATTAATATTCGACAGTGACAATATTAAATACTTAGCTCAGAAGAGAAATATTTGGCCAAGGCTGCTGCATAATTATTAGCTCTGACACTAAAGTCCTCTGGAGTTTCAGCTCTGTCTACTGGCCCTAATAATTATAGTCATTTGCTGACTGCGTATAACTTAATGGAGGTTGGTTGCTCTCAGTTAGGGGGATATTTTTCACAGGCAACTTCTAAAGTTCAAGGTACTTAATTACATGCCGTTATAGTGAGAGAGACAAGAAGGAAGTTGACAAACACTCCTTCTACAGAATTTCATTCCTTTTGTCCCTGCTGAGTCTCAAGAAGCTGGTACAGAAGAGATGAAGACGAAAAAAGAAACTAGCACACGGCGGTTTTGAAGTTTCCAATGGAATTAGAAATGCTGCTTACACCATAGCTGTTGTGCTTTCTGCTGCAGAGGGCCACAGTGTGACTTCTCTGCTAGGGAATTAACAGATAGACTAAGAAAAAAAGAGTTTGGGGATGTTTCCTATGACAGAAATGGTTTAGGCAAGATCTGGGAGCTATAAAAGACGGCAGGAATAGCTGAAGGACCCTAGAGCTCAGCCGCACAGACACACACACTCAACAACACGTTTTCTGAGCCTGTGCACTGCACCCTGCATCAAGAAAGCCCTATCTGTGCACATGCAACTGCATTTTAGTGCAACGCAAAAGTATGCAAGCAGCAGCCTGTGATCCTTGCTGCCTCACCTGCCCCTAATTGCTAAGAGAAGGCTTTCAGCAGGCCACACTGAATACACATCTCTGAAAACATGACTTCCCTCCTGTGAGAAACAGACCCCTGCAGTCAACGTGCAGCTAGAGAGAACACTGTCCTTGCACTGCAGATCTTGGGAAGCAAAATACTACAGGCAACACTTATCAGCTGAGAAGTACACTGGAGAGGCAGGGGCTATGGGAAGCTAGATACAACTGACCCTATGCTGGGCCAGGAGCTTCAAGCAGGTACAAGACTCCAGGCACAAAAGACAACATTACATGAACACATGTAAAGATACGATAAGAAAAGCTTCTTAACTGAGTTACTGAACAAGTACAATCCAAGCTCAGTTTTACACACTCTTTTTCTAATCTTGCTTTAAAACGTTTACTCCCAAATGATGCTGTGATTACCAGTGCTGCATGGAGGCAACAAGAAGCTTCCTAATTCCTGTTAGCAGAGCTCAGTGACCCTTTCAAGGTACTTCGCCAACTCAGTGCCTTTTTACCATTGTCTCATGCTGCAAGTGACAGTCTAGCACTTGCAGTACAAATCTAATTTTAAAAGCATGCTTTCCATTCATTCATTGCTGCTTTGATTTATTTTATTAGTGAGCTTCTTTGTGTGGTGACAGAACTCATTACAACCTCCATAAAGACAATTACCAGTCCTTATCTATAAAACTGGAAGAAGGAGGGAGAGGGAAAGAATGTGACATGCATTGGTAAAACACAGCTAACAAAAGCATTAGAAAGTTAAAGGTCAGGTGAATCACATCCAGAGGTCTGTCAAGGAGTAACTGCTAGTGAAGCAAACCCAAAATAGCTGAGAGGATGCTTCTACTCGGTGGTATTTGGTTGATTTCAAACAAGGATACAGCTCACACCAGAACTTACACTGCTAAAAACACAGCTTTGTCAAAGAGCTGAAACAGCACTGATCTGTGGGGCAGCACCTTGTGCCTTCATGGTAACACTGACTGACACTTACTGGGTTCTCCTTAGGCCAGGGGAACCAGTTCTGTGTTGCTTTACAGCAGGGTGAGATGGTGCCTCATCTCCCCGGCTGACACGACTGCAAACATCAGAGCCTGAACTCCACACAGTTAATTTCAATCAGCCATTCACTAGAATGCCATAAGAACAGGAATTAAAGCTGGTCAGGCAGACAGTGCTTTATGCAATGATCTAATCAGATCTCATTAAGAGAGAACAGGAAACTTCTCTTCCTCCTCAGGCACCAATTTTACCAATCTACATGTTGAGCTAGGAATCTCAGAGCTGACAGATCTGCTAGAATTAAGGGAAAGCCTGCCTACATTGAGGTTAATGTGCACACTGCAACAGGTTTTTCTTAGGGCACAATCTCAGCCTAATAAAATAAACATATAAGGGAAGTAAAATAACAATACCAGTGATATTATTCTCATCTTCTCAGTGGCCTGGAGAGCTGTAACTCCATATTCATAAAACAACTCAAGAGCCTTTGGCTCAGCTAGCATGCTATGAAAGCACAAGATAATATGCCACCTATTCTCTACATGGGAATGTTATGCTGATCCAGTTCCCTTCCTGCTATGTCAGAAAACAATGTCACGTAAGACAGCTGAACCTCTCCTCTCAAGCACCCGATATAATACTGCAGTTGGTGTGTGAATGCAATTATCTGGGTATACAAGGTTTATGGTTTCCGTGATGAAGCAATGCTTCCCAAGAGAGGGAAAACACACAAAGGAAAAAGTCAAGCCTTGAAAAGAAAGCTGCTTCTGCAAGCCACAACAGAAATAAAGACCATGGGATGGAGCAATGGAGAGAAACTGGCTTGTCAGAACACATACTGGAAGGTGAGAGGAAAAAGACACAGCGGATAAGTCAAGGGGGTTCTCTGCTTAACAAGGTAGGTGAGAGGATGAAAGCAAGGGCAACCAATAATGCAGGAAGATCATAATCCTCAGTATTGTAAGCATCAGCTATTCTTGCAGCTGAGACTTACTGCTCTATACGAGATTAAGGTAGCTCAAAAGGCACTGGGATCTACGTGTTTGCACAATGCCTAATCTCACACAAAGCACACCAGCATGGCCCCTCCTCACCGTCTGGAGTATCTGAGAGTAATGACAGCAGTTTCCAGTAATCACCTTCCAGAGAGTGGAGGGGTCCACTTTCCTGCTGCTGCTTGGCAGGAGGCTACTCTGGAGCCTGAACCAAGCACAAAGTGTGAACAGAAGCCAAAAAATCAAGTCAATGGTCTGAAACTGATGGCTGCATCACCAGTTAGGGAGGGAGAAGGAAGGCACCCCGTACTACAGCTGAGAGCTTTGGAATTGAGCAGCATGTGCTGGCTTAAAACAACCACAAAAAAAGCAGCAGGATGCCTGGCCTGTTTCAGGCTGGGCAAATGTGAGCTGCTGGGAAGTGGTGTGAGGATGTGCCTGGAATAAGCATTGGAAGCTCACAATCAGCACTAACTTAATATACAACCAGAAACGCTGTCAGAAGTGGTACCATGGCAGCTGCACCCTGACAACACACCAGAGGCAAAACGTGTATCAGAAATGTGCTGCTGACATGGGGCAAAGGAGATGTGTATGCAAACAGAAGCTACAGAGCACTTGGGTCTGTTGGAAAATAGGTGACATGTTTTATACAAACCATGTTGGTGCTTTGGGAAAAGGATCTGGAAAAAATGCAATGATCTACAATCACCAGAGTAAGTGCAGTGGCTGTTTCTTATTGTTGAAGCACGGAATGATGCCCAGGAGTATTGTCCATCTCTTCTGCCTTCCCCTTATCTGTTCTTCTCAGACCAACTGTCGATATGGCTTGTTTGCACCAAGCCCTCTGCATTCTATGAAGGCTTTACAATCTCTAGATTACAAGACAAGCATTTCTCAAACTGAAATGATCGATCACCTAATGAGGGACGTTCAGATTCTCATTCTCTGCCCTTGACGTACAATGCACAAATAAAGGACTCGGAACCACTCAAGATCTGAGGTACAAAGTACATCTATATTTATGCCTGTACAAGTCAGAAACATCGCTTTTTCCTCTTCTGTTTCCCCATACCCAAAAAACCAGAGACTCTGTATTTAAGGAAGAAAGGCATAAAGCAGTTTAGTGAAGATTGAGTAAGCCAAACAAAATAGAAGCCACAAAAATACTGGAAGACAGGCAACATGATCACAAGTAAAACTGAGCATAGATAAGTGCTGTACAGGGTAGCATTTGCAGTAAGGAAGAGTTTAAATGCTTCATAGATACCGCTGCAAATCAAAAGCAATAATCTCAAAGAAAATGAAGTGGTTATGAAGGCAGCAGAATGTAAGATTATGCAGGAACATTGAGAAAAATCAGAGCTATTAAGCTGTGCTTAGAAGAGGAAAGACACACTGTCACTTGGGGTATTCAGTTCTGCTCACATCATTGCAGAAAGATACAAAAAGACCAGGAAAAACTGTAAGAGCAGAGGCATGGAAGTGACTCCCAATACCCCTCAACAGAGTCCACTGAACAGAGAAACCACAGCTGTAGAATGAGGAGCAGTGGAGAGAAAAGGTACCAAGTGCCACACAGAAATAGCTGTGCAAGCTTGTTTATCCTTTCTCCAAAACACAAGCATGCATTCAAAGGTCAGCATCTGGCAATCCACTGAGATGGATGGTGCTTACAGCAGGCAGCTCTGCAATGCCGTTTGCCTGGAGCATCCTGCAAGCAGGGTTCAGGGAAAAGTGAGGCTCATTTGAACAAGGGCAACGCCTGCAAATAAAATGCAAGACTGAAATCTTCCTGTTGCATCTGGTGCTGACCTGAGGCAGGAAACCCCCTGACCTGTAGGAGTAGTTGGTTATAGGCACTGAGCTATTTTGGATATACACAGGTCAAGAGGAGGAAGCAGCACATGCTTTCTTCTTAAATATGGAATGGATACATTGCTTCAATTTCTAATTTAGAAATTGCTGTTTTAAGGGATTGAGAAGACCCAGAAAACTACAAACCAGCAGTTATGGTTGGAAGGCTTGCTTCTAATTTAAAGCTAGCCTACATTTTTCGGTCCCTCCATGCTACGTTTTCTAGTGATGTCTGATGTATGCATTTCATAAAAGGAACAAGGCTTTTATCAATAGTTTGATGCATCCTCCAGCTAAATATATTAGCTGAGGTGCTAAACACTGATAGCTTCTCTGTCAGCTTGCCTTCAGATGGAAAGTTCCTTCTGAGAAGGAAGCAGAGCCAGCTGATGACAGAAATACGTATGATCTCAAAACAGAAAGGCAAGAGGCTCCTAAGTAAACTTCTTTATTTCCAGTCTCTCAGCAACAGAGCCCCAGGTTTTAAAATAAAGGCAGAAAACCTGTAAAGAACAGGTTTCTCTGTACATGGCCAAAAAGAATATCCTTAAGGAAAACAAACCCTACTCCTGGTGAGGCTCAAGACAGCTGCATCTGATGCAATGGATCAAAGACCAGCAGTACAAAAGAATACCTGCACCCACAACTCCCAAGCCAGGAATGGGTTCTTTGTTAAAGGTCTGCTGTCAGTCTAGCACCCTTAGAATCTGAATTCCCATTAGATAATAAATAATGTGAAAGCAGGTACCCCACATCTAAAGCCAGAGCTCTAAATTATTTGACAGTGCCTCTAACTACAAAATCTCAGTCTGCTACAAAAGGTAAAAATGTGGCTGTGAGCTCACTAGGAAATGTCATAGCTTCATAAATTCTGTGAACAAACCTTCTATTCTTGCAATTCCAGCAGAATTATTACATCTATCAACTACAGATGAATGTATCAATTTATCTTAATTTCTGAGAATACACTGAGCTTCTTTCAGTTAAAACTTCATTTCTTTTTCCTGTTGCACAATAAAAGAAAAAGGGGGTCTTTGCAGAGATTAATTAAAGCCAATTTATCCCTCCATAAATTACCATCTCTGGACTGAAATAAACCACTGTGTTTCAGAGAGGATAAGCAAACAGATGAATGAAGTAGTCTTATTTCCTGCAGATTGAGCAGTGTGACTGCCTGCTGTGGCATTAGGGACAAAGGGCTTCCCCAGCCACTGTCACCACTCTTAGAAACCAGCATTTCCTAACAGGACCAAGGGAAAGATGTTGAATATTGCCATCAGCTCCCCTGCAGAGAATGACAGCGTTACACAATTTCATCACATGCAATACAAAGAACTGGCTCTAACTGCAGTGACATCTCCAAAGAGGGTGCCCTCAGCCCCCTCGTCCTGCTACTACAGAGAAGGGTCCTCTGATATGACTTTATTACTTTGGGTTTGCTTGTGAG
>JBCJKH010080091.1:11939-28662 GCA_039877255.1 Loriculus beryllinus
TTCTTCTCGCTATTACTACCCAGAAATGCAGTGATCTCTTTCAGACAGTTTAGAAGAAGATATTCAGAAATGAAAGGAAGAAAATTTACCCTGTTTCATCTTAGACACCTGAAAATATCCCCTTGCTTACTCATATGACTCTGTTGCAGTTATGTTCATAATTTGGACATGACAATTAAGGAAAGTTAAACACAGCTCAGGGAGATGTACTCATATTCTTAATTTGACTTCCAAGAGTGATTCCATGGAAACTCATGGGACTGCTCATATAAACAGAGTTACAAAGAGACGTGCAAGCTTTTGTGACAATGGATAGGCCTGTATCCCACTGAATTTTATAGACCTGCATCTTTTCTTATCAGCACTCTTTCTTTGGAAATTTCTTCTGCAGCCAGGTTTTGCAAGCAGGAACGTGATGTACAACAGAGCCACACCAGCAGGCTATGTGTGCTGATGATTCACACGCTACACAGCCACTCAGCAAAGCATTGTACACAAATCCCACTATCTTGAATCCAGTTGATAGCTAAAGAAAGAAGGGTTAGTTAAAGGAAGGAAAAGGAAAATGACAAACAAGACAGCTTGCCTGTTGTTGAGAGCCCTTACAAAACACATCAGAAAATCCCTATTAATTCTTCCTTTTCCCGTCGAGAAAGAAAAACATCCAACAAAGGCATTTTAGAAAGCTCCACCTGCCCTGAGCATGCTCTGGTACACTCTCCCCTTCATAGAGCTTGTGAAAGTAAAAAGCCCTGAAGAATATCTAATAGCAGATTCTCTGTTGCTACACCACACTCCTACTGAAAGCCTCTGCTGACCGCAAACCCATCTAAGCAGTCCCGGTAGGAGAATTACTGGGGAAAATTATATTCCCACCCTTTATGTAGCCCAATCCTACCTTTTCCCAGCCAGGAGGGAGCAGATAGATAGCATTTAGCATTGCTCACCATGCGGAGGTAGCAGGTCAGGTTTGGGTTCCATTTACAGACCTCACCTTCAAACTGATATCTATGAATATACAATTCACTGGGTGTTTAGGTATATGTGCCATAAATTCTTTTTCCCTGCTATTATATTCAATTAAAGCACAGAGAAGCCAGAGTGAGGTTTAAATTTCACCGAAGGTAGGGCACAAGTGAAAGACCAATATCAGTAGAAGAAATCCAATGGGATGTTGGCCTTATATCACCCATGAATCACAGGCAATACAGGTCTAAGTGCACTGGCCATATCAGTGATCATTTGCTTTCCAATGTTAAAGACATCCTTAAATGAGAGATGCAGGGCAGAGGGAGGAGAAAGCGGGAGCAGTCATACAAGGCAATAAAGATTGCACATTTAATACTAGGAAACATTCAAGATCTTTAAGGTACTTTCCAATCCAAACAACTCTGATTCTACGATTCAAACGTTAAGGAAAGGAGACAGAAACAAGTAAGAAATACATCTGTAATGCAGGGAGGTTTCTTTTAATTTTAAGACTAGTAGTTGTGCCTGCACATGCAGTCTTCAGAAGAGCAAAGCAGAAATTGTGTGAGTTACAGCATCCATTATCTTCTTTCTTATCTATGTCTTAATTATTTTGGGGAGAAAAACAAAGTTTGTGAATGAAAAAGGGAAACAAAAGGTGCTGTGTATCGGGTATACAAGATTAACTTTGTTAATTTTCATACTGCGTAACAAGGCAGAACAAAAACATAGAAACCTTATCTTTTCTCACAGATAAAGAAGAAAAGGCAGTGTCTTTGCAATTAGTCAAATCGGTTTTGCTCTGTTCCTTTCTAGAGCATAAATCAAATGAGGAATATTTCTAAAGCAATTATGTGTATGTACTGTAAGGCTTTCCAGAGGATGATCAGGATCTTCTAGGTCACCATGAACTCAATAAGCTTTTCATTCACAGGTAGCCTTCAAAGATACTTTTTAATTGACATATGGAACTTTGAGAAGTTGTATTGTGTCTGACTTTTTAAGAGAGGGAAGGTGCAATAGCTTTTTGTTTTTACATTAGATAGAAAAGGATTTTTGAGATGGCACATGCTAGTGCTCAGCATAAGTCTGTGGTGTTCCCTCAGGAGTCAGCAAAGGCACAACCTACAATTTGCAAGTTGAATGCAAGCCACCACGGAAGGGATGGGGGGAGGTGTGTGTGAAAGCAGCAGGGTGTTGTGTCTGTAGGTACGGATTGTCAGACACACAGCGCCTTCAATGCTTACAGGCTTCTCTGGATGTCATCCCTCCATTAGGTCCCTACTGACTATGGGCATGTGATTTTACCCCAAAAGAAGTGTCACCAGTGCAATGGCACATCCTAATTCTGATTCAGAGGACTCCCTTGCAGCTCCTACGAGATCACAGTTCTAGCTCTTTTAACACAAAGAGTATCAGAGAGGAGAAAACTGGTCACTGCTTACTGAATTTTCTTTGTTTTAGTGTTTGAATCACCACGCTGGGATTGAGATTTCCCTAAACTGGGCACTGTATGAAAGTTAAGAGGTAGTCAATAACCACAGAAGAAAGCAATCTAGATAGATGGGAGGTAGAAAGAGAAATAAGACAGGGAGAGACATATATCATCCAAAGTCACAAAAAAGCAGAGAACAAGTCAGTATCCTAGAGGCAGAACTGGTTTTTGCCTTCTAATCAGAACCATACCTCATTGTTGAATCACTTATAGCACTTTATTTCCAACATGAAATGATATCTCCATAAAACCAAACCAGTTCTCTCACTGGAAATACTTTCTGGGTTCCTCATTATCTCTGATAAGAGAAGCCTAATACAGAAAAGCAAGGAATCAAGGAGTAAATCATCAGTGTTGTTGCTTTTATTATTAGCATAGCTGCACTTCAGCTCCCCATAAATTTTACATACAGCTGTAGTGAAGCTGAGCCTTTATTTCTTTCATTGAACTAGATGGGTAAAATTATATGAAGTCTCATTACTGCTTTTTAATTCTTCCCATCTTCAGAGGCTCGTTAGCTCAGAGACAGAAAGAGAAAACACAGTTGACTTTTAGCATTAAAACCCAACAATTGTCATTAAAAGAACAGCAGCACATCAGCCTTAACTTGTGAGTGTTACGTGTGAACTCAGCTTTGGAGCTGCCAGCACCCATGTGTGTTGGTGAGCAGAAGCTGACAGTCCAAATAGTATCAGCAGCTCTGAGGACAGCCAGCACCACCCTGTATTTATGTGCCACTCTGGCTCTCGTTAATCTTGTGTGGGCTGCCCCTCTCTCAGGTTACAGGCTGGGGGAAAGAGCAACACCAGGAACTGGCTTTTCCCTTCCCCTTGAAGCACAACTATCTGCCAAGTGGGCACTACCTGTATCTGTAATGTGGCTGTGCTGGTCGGGAGGATTTGCTCAGAGACAGCCCATCTTTTCCAAGTCCAAAAGAGAGAGAGGAAAAATACATGGACATGCTTCTGACTCCCCTGTAAAGCTGGTGGAAGGAGAATAAATGGGAATGAGAAATGAGGGACCTGCAGCAAGAGAGCATGCATGACCTCCCAGCAGCTCAGTGCCCAGCTTGCTGCCATCCCCTGACCCACTGTATGCTGCAGACAGAGCAGAGCTCTTCCAGGCAGGGCTCAACTCACCTCTCTCAATTTAGATTTGAAGGGTTGCTTGAAAACCTGATCCTGCATATTTTGTAAACCAGTGGGCTCTTGCCAAGTCATTATCTCAGTAGATGGGCTTCTATTATATCTCTGAAAAATAGAGTTATTTGAGCTTCCTGGACGGTAACAAGACAGCAATCAGTGAGATTACACTACGATACCCATTAACACACTGAATTTTATGTACCTGTTTGTCATAAATGTGACATTTTCCTCAGGACTAGGCAGTTGTTTCAGTGTTTACCAGGCACTCACTTTTCACACAATACTGTATTTTGCTCCTGAGACAATAATTCTGTCACATATACAAAGCTGGCTTCAAGTGAGAGAACACAAGATTAATTCCTAAACAACAAAATTATTGTTTTCATAAAAGGGTCCCTAAGGAGGACAGATTTGGCTACCTTTTTTCATCTGGAGTAATCTTTTTCTCTTCTTAGTGGATGGGTGAGTCAGGCTGTAGGAAGGTGGGTAAAATTTGACACGTGGAAAGCAGCTCTGCTTTCTCCTCTAAACCTTCCCCTCCTCTAAACCAAAGAGAAATATCTGGAGCTGGAGTCCAAAACAAAGTTTTAGAAAGCTGGTTTTATCAGGCATCACAGGTTCTTTCAAAGCCCTTCATCAGTTCGTGATGAGATGAGCTCAAAGATGAGATTAGCAGCTCAAATCAGTCTGATCAAGAGAAGATATAAAGAAGAAGGTAATAAACACATTTCAGCTTCTAATTAATCTATCAAAAGCTCTGCTTCCTTATAAGTCTAAAATAAAAGAGAGACTAATAAGGTTTTTTTTCAAAGAATAGTTGCATGATTGTTGTACTTTTTCTTTTACTGACATTGATTTTTAACCTTTCCTTATAAAAACAGATTTAAAAAAAAATCCTTTATGAAGGAACATCATTAAGCAGCTTTCTCTCCTTTTGTAACATCTACATGTGTGAATGGCAGACAAATTAGTACTGAAGTGTTGAAGGAACATCAGAAAACATTGCCTTTGACAGTGCTAACAATCAATAAATGAAGGATACAATGGTTTAACCCACAATTTCCCAGACAGTTTCTTTCTTTCTGTATGCATCTTTCATTCCCATAGCACAGCAAGGAATTTTTAAGATATAAACCCCATATTTCACTCTGGATAAATTATACTAAGAACTGAATTTAAAAAGTAGACCCGACCAGACATTCTAGTTCTCCCCTTCCATCACCCAGAAAGCAGTGATTGACCTCTGGCACAGACTGTTTGCACTTTCTATTCCCTCTGCACACACAATATTTTGTTTCTGTAAGCAAGCAAGATTGCAGAACCAGCTAAATGTTTTGACAGTGAGAAAAACCCAATAACGCAGGTTGTTCTCATATTGTTTGCATAAAAAATCAGAGATACACTGCTGGGGAGCACTGTTCAATTGGACTGTAAGATCACATTGCATCGTAGAAACAGCACAATCAATAAGCCCTACCTACAGCTGCTTAAAAGTGGAAGTCATTTAGAAACAATAACAGCTGACAAACCCAATTTAAACCATCACTGTGGTGAGGCCTTGTTAGTACAGTGCATCCTGTGTCATAAACCTGCAGACATAGGGTGGACTTCTTCTGTCTCAGCTCTGTCAAAGCTGGTGAAGATGGGAACCACACGTTGTGCAAACCTGAGCACTACAGATTAAATACAAGGATTCAAAACACAGCAACTCTGTTTTCCAAACCTAACACCAGCAACAGTTACTGTCTGCTGCACAAAGAGAATGAATGTGAAATCTGTTGCCAATTCAAACTTGAGCCTTAATGTGTAAACCCAGATTTTACAAAAAGGGTAGATGGTATTAAGAAGACAGCTAATCAATCAACTACCAAGATGCTCAGCTTCTCACTGAATCTGGTGTCATTTGCAAAACGTGCTGAGATCCTTGACTGGAATGAAATGCAATAGAAAGGCAAGGAATGATTGTGGGCAATCACGCCCCGGTGATGAAGTGCCAAGGAAATGTCAATAGTAGTCAAACAGTAATTTTCCTGATTACAACATGTAATCTAGGCTGCTCCTTCCTTGAGGCTTACGCAGAGGTTTAGATCAACGGTTTTAGACAAGCAAGTTACAAGCCAGGTTAAAAAAAAAGCACATATTGAAGTCTAAGTGTATACCTTGGTAATGCCTTCAGTGGAACATAATCACATGCTTCGTTTTATAAAAGTGTTTAAGTATCCTTTTCCTGATGGGAACACGTTGTTAACAAGGCTGATTACAGTAATTTGTATTGGAATTGTTTACAGGCCAGAGTCCCAGTGTGTCTGGCATAGTGCAAAAAGTGAAGCATCAGTTTCTCTGTTCTGTGAATTATACAATCGAAAGGAGAGAGAAACAACTGACTGGCAGAAAGACAGGAAATGGAAGGAGGGGGAGCAACAGGAACATACACAGCAATGTGACAGTAGGAAACAACCAGGTAAACTGTGGTCCACACACAGAGTATGGCTTCATCTCTTTCAACTTCAGATTTTACAGTGTAAATTTGTGTATCTGATTTGGTTGCCCCAGACTCTCTACATCTGATCTATTTATCTGACTCATCAATTTATGCTGAAGACAAATCATACTTCAGCCTACCTTTTTATCTGCAATGGAGCCCAGAGTGACTAACTCAGACACAGCCATTGTATAGAGCCACTGCTCATAAAAAGTAATAAAAGAGAAAATAAAATAATAAATAATAATAATGATGATGATGATGATGTTTCCCACAGTAACTTTAGCTGAAGGGTGGACAACCACAGTGTGATATTAGCAGAAAAAATCTGGAATTTTAGCTGAGACAGAAGCAACCATGCCAGAGCAGATAGATAGATATATTTGCACATCAGTACCATGGTGAAGGCAGCTACTCTTCAGAGTATAGCTACTATACTCTGAATTAACTCAAAGAATGTCTGTGGAGGAAGTCACAAGAGGAGGTTTACACCTGCAGGTCTTTTATTGAATTTTCATTTACATATCTTATATATAAAATCTTTACTGTCCTTCAGGTACAAACTGATGCTGAAGCCTCAACTCTTTTTGTAATTATCCAATTCACTTGCAAGTTAGACACAAGCTCCTCAAAAACCCTGGAGCTTGGTCAGAGAAAACATTTTCCTATGACATTGCTCCAAATTCAGTGTTTTCAGGGAACCCTTTGCCGGAGTCCTCTACCATATGTAAAACAGCCATTGAAGCAATATCATGTAGGTGAAGCCTGGTTTTTCAGAATGTCCCTCCATAAGGATTTTGCCCTTTCCTGCAGCAAGTTGCTTGGAAAGACTGGTGGGGAGATGCAAAACACACCCCACTCTGTGAAAGCCCATGGATCTTGCAGCTGTACATTGAATGCTTCCTGCCACACTGATGCTCATCCCTGAGCTTACCTGACCCCACTACAGGCGAGTGGTTGGCTTTACTACTCATGTTATCCTAGGTGACAGATTTGATCTACAGGATGTGGTACTGCTGAGCACATGCCTACCTGCTGATTCCCTGTGTGTCTGGTGCCACTGAGTTAGTGCAAAAGCGGGCACACAATCAATGTGCAAAAGCCACATTGTATTTTATATTTAGCCAGTCGGGTGGCATACCTATCTCCTAACCATGTCCTCCCCTCCCTGCTCCAAACAGGTAGACCTTCTCACTTCTTGACACCATCTTGCCTGGATGAGGGTGCCCAGTCCTGGGTGAAAGCACCCAGCATTATGATGGACTCTAGAGCAAAGCTGCCAGGCAACAGCAATCCTAGGGTGGATACATTAAATCCACCATGAAAAGTGAAGCCAGGAGCACTCCCTCCTTTTGCTTATCCTCTGGGCTGTACTCAACCAAACAGGTAGTTTAGGACCAGAATCTGCTTCTGATAGATACTGCAAAACAGCAAATAATAAAGATGGCCCTTAGATTTGAAAACTTACATGATAAAAGAGCAAATGGAAACGTAAACCAGATGTCACCACTGTGACAGGCTCACAGTCTCATTATGCTCGTTTCACAGTTTCCTTTGTACCGTCGGTCTACCAAGACGTTTATGAAGAAGGCATTTGCTTTGCTATGAAAAATTAATTCCTCCCTAAAGCACACTGCAAATTATGTCACCCACTTTTTCAAAAAACTTTCAATATTCAGTATGCCATGCTACAAATAGATTTCTAAAACATCAACAATTTCTAAGTAATTGCCAACTGCATCCATGCAAATGAAATGCTAGCAGAAACAGTCAGCTCTATTGTTTTCTAGATGCGTTCATTGTTTTGGATAATCTTTTATAGTGCTGCAAAAGGGGTTTCATATTCATTAGCTGGCTCTTGTTTGTTGGAAGCGGTTGATTTACTAAATATCTTGCTTATTAGTGTGGAGGCATAGAACAGAAGGCAATACTTCATGATTGCATTTTAATAAACAACATTGAATACTTGATTTTTAGTAAGTAGCTGGCAGGAGTTAGGGTACCAGTTTTTCTCTGTGAAATGATTCAGCTGATGGAATCTGATGTTTCCTTTAAGTTGACCATGTCCTTTTCTGTCATCTCCTGTGACACAGTTCTGCCAACCATTCAGGCCAAGCATCTTGCTTGAAATAGATATAGATTGCCCCTCTAGATTAAATAGTTGAGATCCCAACAGATAGCAACACCATTACTGATTCATTTTGCAACCTTGAGCTAATCGTGTTACCTATTCTTGGTAAAAAGCGTGTGAAATTTATTCTGCCGTAGTTCAACCCCAGCAGGAAGCTCAGCCCCACACAGCCACTCACTCGTTCCCCCACCAGTGGGATGAGGAAAAGAATCAGAAGGGTAAATGTGCAAAACCTCATGTTGAGATAAAGACAGTTTAATGGGCAAAGCAAAAGCTGCACACACAAGCAAAGAAAGTAAGGAATTTGTTCACTATTTCCCATCAGAAGGCAGGTACTCAGCCATCTTCAGGAAAGAAGGGCTCCATCATGGGAAAGGTTACTTGGGAAGACAAATGCCATCATTCCAAACATCCTCCCTTTCCTCCTTCTTCCCCCAGCTTCATATACTGAGCATGATGGCATACTGTATGGAATATCCCTTTGGTCAGTCGGGGTCAGCTGTCCTGGCTGTTCCCTCCCAACTCCTTATGGACCCCCAGCCTGCTCACTGGTGGGGCTGGGAGCAGAAAAGGCCTTGGGTCTGTGTAAGCACTGCCCAGCAATCACTAGGACACTGTTCTAAAACACAAATCCAAAACACAAACCCATACAAGCTTCTATGAAGACAATTAGCTCTATCCCAAACAAACCCAGCATAGATTCATTGTGTGCATGTACTGCATTTTGAAGAAGTAATAATCAGTATGTGTCATCTTTTACCATGGGGCAGCAGTCTGGACAGGAATCAGCTATTTCGAAACCCAACCAGTGTGAGGTTGAACATCTTTGGACATCTCTAATAAATCTTATCTGACATGGAGGCTTTGAGCATATATTAAAAAAAAAGAAAAACCACAAAAGTGTTATTTATGAGAAAATTAACAAGAATTCAGTTTGAAGACATCAAGAAATATGTCAGTCAGAAGTAGAACACTGATAATTTTGGCTTTAACTAGTTAATGTTATTTTTCATTCATCAATATAAATCCATCAAATTACCAGCTGTGGTTTTACTTCATCTGTCTTCTTTCTTCTCAGAATAAATCCTATTTCTCATATTGGAGATATATACAACATATATAGGTATGTTATTTCATCCCCACCTTAATGGCCCTGCTGGATTTCAGTGTGCTCAGGATTTTGCCCCAGGATGTGTTTGTACATCTGTGTATGTGGCAGAAGGCATAGAGAAGGGATTATTTTTCACTCTTGACAGCATGAGGGATTTAAGCACCGATGTTAGACACACTGAATCTCCTCGCCAAAGTGAAATGAAATGTGCTCTCGAGAAGCAGTGGCATGGCAGAGACTGTCTCAAATGCAAGCTTGAGAATATCACTAAAGTCATGCAATAAAAGGTGCCAAACAAAAAGTAACTGCACTTTCTCTAATTAGTCCAACCATAGATCAGAGAAACTCAGTTACATTCAACCTGAGACTTTAATCACTAACCTTTTAGAAACCCCTGTTTTTTCCACATATCAAAAATAAAACAGCACAAAACACAGGCTTATTTGCAGTTCTTGTCATTATGCTTCTTAAATAGGCAATGGATTTTAGGGGAGAATGATACATAAAAAAGGTGAAATACAGTTTGAATGCGAGAGGATGCTTTCCACATGCAGATGGGCTGATCCAGATCTCCAGGGAGTCCCTAATTTGCAGATCACTGGGACAACAGAAGGGCTGTACTGACCCCACAGGCTTTGCAGTTCACAACCTAAATGTCCAAATTATGTTCAGAATTTTCTGAAATCTGAATCAGTTCAATCTAGAAATTATTTCACTGCAGTAAGCAATATCAATTATGTTCTACCCACACTTTCTTTTTGTTCCAATATGCTTCATTTAATCTCAAATGAAAAGGATAATTTCAAAAAAAGGATAATATTTTTCTTAAAGGAAAAGATTGCTGAGATTTCAACCTTGTTGTGATTTTGTAATGCCAAGCATTCCTTGATTATGCCAACTGTTGTTCTACTTTGCTAACCATTACCTTAGTGCATGGAGAACAGGAAATTAAAAGAATTTGTAAGTTTTCCTTATTCAATCTGGACAAAGCATTAGAAAATACCCTTCTGAAAAAGAAAATGTAAAGGGTTATTCACACGTTATTCACAGTGTACTTGGGAAACAAGTACTCATAGTTTTCCAAGAAGGCTTTTAATCTGAAAGTGACCATACGGTCTATTTGCAGGCATAAACAAAAGAAACACACACAAAATCTGATCAAACAATATAGTCAGCCCACGTGGCACCATACTCTAACTGAAGACATTCCCAGATATGCCTGCATGGTTTTCCAGGGAGAACTCATAGTGTGAAAGGTAACTAGGCCAAGAAACTGTCTTGGCAGCCCTAATCCTGTCTCCAGATAAAAATCAATTGCTAGATGAACCCATTCTGCCCAGATTGCTATACACCAGGCAAGCATCCCATCCAAAAATTTCTCTCCCCTGATAGCAGGAACATGTTCCAAGGATCTTTCCGAAGGATGAAGCATGAAAGCTGTGTGACTAATCTCACTAGCATCTACTGCTGCGGAAGCCATTGGTCCAGAATAATCCACAGTAAGCCTTGGCACATCGATCAGGTCATCACAAGGTGCCAACCTCCACGGCGGTTCTGCCCACAGCATCCCTCCAAATGGGTGCTTGCAAATTTTGAGGGACACACTGTTCTTTCCTCCATAACTCTGCACGCTCCCAGCCTATCTGTATGTTTTTGATGCACATGTATTTTGTTCTGAAGGCAGTGATTATTAGATGCTGGTGTTTGCTACTATTTTTCTCTCCAGAGGATGGGTGAGAAGCAGAAATTACATTGCTATATTAACACAGAATCAGGAGAAGAAAGTTACAATGGGTTCCCCAAAAGACAGATGATTCATGTATTTCATAAAAATTGTACCGTAAGTGTTAGCTATCATTCTCAGATAAAATTCTTGTTGTAGGCATTGTTACACACAAGTACTTCATTTATCTAAATTGAAGCTTTACACTTCTGCGCACTCTGCAGATCTCAGCCCTGCTATGATGAAGCTACTGTAGCAATGTATCATAGTGTCAAATCAATTTACATTTTATATTTTTAAGTAAAGAAGGTCAGATCAAAATGCAGCCAAGGAAGGAAGAACTGCTATCATCTGCTGCTACACTTACGTAGCAGCTTAATTCCTCTACTTTTTTTTTGAGGATGGTTCCAGACTTCCTGCAGAAGTGTAGAGTGATGTTCTGGAAGGCAAGCTGTGATTTAAGAATCTCTGTTTTCAAATGTCCATGCTGATAGCTTTTATATAGGGCTGATGATGTTCATAAAAAGGGTATTCAGCACTTCTGGAAATGGTCTCTAATTTAGATACTCTCAAGCAAAACCAAGAAGAATCTCTTGTTGCTCTTAATTTACAAAACTCAATTCCCATTTTTCAGTTTAAATGCACCAAGAGATTCTTCGTGGCTTTGCTTAAGAGTATGTAAATTTACAAACTTTTGTAAATTTATTAGGAAAAAAACTTTTCACATACTAAAGCAAAATATTTTACACCACAAAGTGTCATTTTCCTGGTTTTCATTAAAATCAAGACATTAAAGATACTTTTATTGTTTCTAGAAATTAAGTTATTAAATAACAGCAGTAAAAAATATATGCTATTCTTCTCAACCTATAAAGGCTGGAATAAAAGATTTGTCTTTTATTGTGCAATTATTTATTTCTACTAGAAGAAACATGACTATTCTTTTTATTCTACTGCTTTTCTGGCTCTACAATATTCAATAGCTTCCCAATCACAGAGTATGCTTCCACTTGGTCTTCAGGGGCTTTGGGGTTGCCTTATTTTCTCATTGCAACAAGTATATCCTATCAATTACCCACCTTCCTTGAGAGTAAGATTGGTTTCTCTTGACTCTAAGGGGTCCCTTGCCCATGTTAAGAGTAGCAGCAACATTGTCAGCATTTGTATGCCCAAGATTACTTGGCAACTGCAAGAAGTTTACTTATTCTGTAAATAGAAGGGAATCTGCTAGGAAATGGACATGACGAAAGTTGTAAAATGATCACTGTCACAAACCTGAGTTGACCCTAGTGGCAGCCTTTCACATTTAATATTTCCAGCTGCAATTAATGAACCATTTTCCACTGTTCTTGCTTGAGGATGCCAGTGAACATAACTAGCATGACCTGCCCGTCCACCAGAAATTAGCTTGCTTCTGTTGATTCGTTTTTTCTCTCCCAAAGGCCCTTATGGATTCATGCTTCATTTCCAGCCCTTATGTTCTTTGGTACCTTAAGACTGAGCCTTCTCAACTCCTCCCAAGCTCTAAAGGCAAAACCAAGCTTCTGCAACTGTGACTATTAAGAAGTGGCTGGAAATTTTCTTCTTTTACGTTACCACTTTCACAAGCTCCACTGACAGTTCAACTACTCAAGCATTCACATCATTGCCAAAATTTGTGTTTCTTCCCACTGCTGCATTGTCCAACTTCAATTTCAGTCTGTGTTAGCGACCTAATTGTAAGAAGACCTGAGTTTGGTGGTTGTTATTTTGTGGTTTGGGGGTTTCTGGTGCGTCTGGGTTTGGTGGTTTATTAGGGAAAGGAGAGGGAGGGATGTTCCTTGCTGTTTTGTTTTTTTTTGCTTAGGATCAAAACAGATACAGAGATCAGCAAAAATTCTCTAAGTAAGTCATAAAACCCCACAAAATTCCAAATAAATTCAGAATCCCACCAAAACCAAAACCTTAATTTCTCTGTTAATCAAGAATTTAACTGTAGAGCATGAATTTTGGAAATGTGGAAAAGAATGCAGAAGAGCCTACATAACTTAACAAAAAAACACACCTTCTCCTAAAAATCAAAAGGTAGTACCCTAATTTAACAGTGTAGTCACATTTTAGCTTTTATTTTCCTGTCGTATGTTATCTGAGGTGCAGAATATGTAGAAATATAAGGTGGAATGACAACAAGATGCAAAAGGCATACAAAGTTATATATGTCTAAAACAAAGAGCTTCACTGGCCTTGAGACATGTCAGAGTGCATACACTAACTTCTGTTTACTTGCAAAGAAAACTGTCTTTCTAGCAGCTAAGTTAAACTTGAGCTGATGCTTCATTTCACTTTGCATAAAGACGAGGATGCCAAGACAATGTTCAAGACAAGCAAATGGGTAAACCCAGAGATATCGAGACAGGAGTATTGCTTAGGCATCTATCTCTCTGCAGCACTCACAGGAGAAAAAAAATTACGAGAATAAAACCAAAACCCCACCACACAAACCAACAAATGCATTTGTGTAGCATCAAACACTTCTGCAGTGAGAGGAAGGGCACTCCAAAACCCTATTCAAAGAAAAGGCAAAGTGGGCATTGTGCTCTGTCTTTCTCTTCAAGTTGTAGTTTTCATTTGCTCTGAGACTTTGTACTGAAAAGGCCAATCGATTCCCATTTTTCAAATCAATATTTTTCTTGCCCTCAATATCTTGTGCTGATTAAGCACTTTCAAGATTATCTTTTTGTTCTGCATTTATTATTATTGGAAAATGGAACTCTGTAATTGCCATTGTGGCTTTTTTTGCCCCACAGCATTCTTGGGAATAAAAAAATATTGGAAAGTAGTTTACTTCAGCAATGATGACCCTGTCTGATGCCCCTAGACATTCTGCTGTATTTTGAAAAGAAAGCCTTTAAAGATCAAGCCTACCAGGGCCAATCTGCTGGTTCTTCTGGCCAGTCTTCCACAACTCACTCTAATAAGGCAATATTCATGATATTTTGCATGCAACTGCAGTCTCCCAGCTAGAGCATCATTGAAAGAGGCATAGACAGTGATTCCTGTCACATTTAAATTACTGACAATGTTAGATTACTCATCCTTTGCAATCTTTGACCTTGTTTTACATTAAACCAAACAAACCTCCCCAGTAAAGAGCACACAAAATTGTACTTTCATAATTATTTTAGGAACATTTCTCTGGTGACATTCTAGATAGCCCTACCTTACTTAGCTGTGTTGCTCAATATATTTATGATACTCAGCAAGTTTTATAAGCCACAAATATAGCACTAGATACTGAAAATAAAGTTTGAAAGTACTTGAGCTTAGAAACAAATATATTCTAATTTCTAAAGATAAAATTACTTCTCTTTCATTTATCTGATACTTCTTAGACACCTTGCCTTTGGAATTCAAAACCAGAAATATCAAACTACCTTAAGCGCAGGATGTTTCAGCAGGGCTGGAGATCATTGAGCAGGTAAAACAAAGAGATTGTCTTAAATTTCTAGACCAAAGAGAAATGCTTTTGTGAACCTGAGTTTTCAGACACTGACACAGCATGAAGCATTTTGAAGTTTTCTCTCACTCCCAAGCATCACCCATAGAAAAGGCAAAGCCATTACCATCTGATGGAGCTTCTTGCAGTCCAAAGAACTACCATGCCTCAGCCCAGCTGACTCCATACTTGCTCTTAGCTCTCAGTAGAAATGAGGCAAGAAATGGTAGGCTGTGTTTCAGTGAACGAGGCTTAACAAGAGAAAATGGAAGACCAATAATTTATGGAGCAGAAAACGGTGGTAATTAACAAGCATAATAATTATCACCATCTAGCTATTTTGACAGGACATCTGGAACTGTGCTTAATCCAGAAGAGAAAAGCTAAAAGTATGATGCAAAGCCTTCATGCTGCTGGAACTCAACACTGAAGCTGATGACCGCATACTCATCTTACATTTTCTTCTACAAACTATTAAGGCTTCCATTCTGATAACTCTACGCACTTCGCAAAAGGTCCAGTCAAGATAAATACTCATAAAAGGAGATATGTTTTCTGAAACAAGAGAAGTGTACATTTCTGTGTCAGAGTGATTACAGTTGTAACTCTAAAAATATAGACAGCTTTTATACTGAGATCAATTAAAATAGCAAGGCACTTAGACTGAAAGGCAGTGACTTCATAAAAACCAGAAAGCCCTAAAAGAACACTATCCGGTAGTTATGGTAAGATGATAGTGCTGGCATGAATGCATCATCTAAAAAGGTGATGCAGTACATCTCCAAATAATATAAATCAACTGAGATTTACTATGGGCTCACTGCTCACTACTCCCAGTGCTATTTTATAAGCAGCAGGCAATATATTTAGAAAACTTTTTAGGAAGCATGAAATACATTTGAAGTTCCAGTAAAATAATTGGAGCCTTCTAGGGTTTGCTTAATTCTGCAATACACTTAACCCTTAACTCAGTGATTTAAAACTTAGGTTAAATATATGAGGAAAACCTGTCATTTCATTTGAGATAAATAAGTTTTTTTACAGAGTAAGCACTTGAATTAACTTTTTTCATATTGGAAAACTCCTATATGCTATGAAATTATGTCACCCTGGCAAGTTAAAATGCTTTAATTAAATTTAAAGCAGACAGACTTACTACAATCACCAAAGAAAAACAAAATATGAAAAATGAAGCTGCAATAAAGATATCTTCCTTGAGTTATTTTTCCTAACTGGTGATCTTGAAGTCTGTTAACAGGTATAGACCCAAAAATCATGTGAAATCACTCAGGCTGACAGATAGAGAAGTTCTTTATCACTAGAGGTAAAACTAATTTCAACAGCAAATCAGCCATTATACTGAAAAACTACACTGCCAACAGCCAGTCAGTGGTCAAACTCCTTCTATGACATATTCTAGAATTATAGTTATCATAGAATTAATTATATTTCACACTGTCCAGCAAAACATTCATAAGGGGGTTGCAGAAACACAGTTCATCATGCAGCAGCTCATGCTACGCAGAAGCAAGCCTCACTGAGTACATACACTAAGTCTACGTTTATAATCTGCTAAAACACTGATTAACTGGAACATTAAAGCAGCCACTTTCAGAAAAAACACAAAAGATCAGCATTCATAACCTCTCCTCAAAAATGGAGGGTGCTGGTTGATGAGAAAGATTGTTGGGCCACATCCATCCTACCAGCCCCACTTCTCTGCTCTTCCGCAACCGATGTTCTTTCCAGGCCATCAGAAGAGGTGCGCACAGGCGTGCATCCCACATGCAATGCAGCACGGTCCACACAGCACCCAGTAGACATAGATCAAGCATGGTGTTTTTAGGAGGAAAATAAAAAAGAATTTGCATCGGAAAAAAGTAGCATCTCTGGAATGAGAGAACTTTTCATTCCACCCTATGGATGTCCCATTGCTATGAGGAAAAGAAGAAATCAAAATGTAAGCATACAGAGGTTTGCTATCCTCACCTCTCTTCTGTTACTGTATTACCTGAATAATTTCTTGATTTTTAATATCCCTTCTACAACATTGTCTGCACTGTAAGTCAGAAGCCCTAGGGATACATGTGTTAAGGGATTCAGGTATTGCAGCAGCAAAATCTGCCTTCTCAGTGCCTGAGTGCCAGGTGCCACCTCTGTCAGACAGTGAGGCAGAGCAGCAGCCCGGGGCA
>JBCJKH010080099.1:0-10462 GCA_039877255.1 Loriculus beryllinus
GTCATGAACTGGCTTTTCAGCTTTCCAATACGTGTTGCCTCTAAGCCAATAAAAAGAGAATTTACAAATTAGTTTACATTGTGTTCTTGATGTACATACGTATCAATCTTGATATAAATACATATAATATACATTAGTGTATAAATCTTTATATACATAAGGAATGGGTCTGTGTATATACAGCCAAGTAAGTTAAGAGAATTTGCAGAGGGAAATGTTCAACAATTAGGAAATTCCAGAACTTCTGATTTTGATTAAGTAGTCCTCCTCCGCATACATGTTGTGGTAATAACAACTTTTAATGTCGTCTTAGTTAATATGCAAAGGTATGGTCTTTATATGATTTGCGGTAGGCCATAAGTTTTGTTCAGGCTGTATTTACGTAGAATATTTGGGAAGCTGAACTCCTTAAGTATGATGCTTCTATGGAGTGTGTGTTCAGGATATACACATTCCAGTACTCACAACATGGTCAAATTTCAGCTGGTTTTGATGATACAAAGGCCACCTCAGTCCACTATTGCAGAGCTTTCTTCAGCATATGGAAGCTGTAGTATTTCGCAAAGAGCAGATAGCTTTTGCTTGGCAGTGGATTTGTTCAAGAACAAGCCAGAAACGGTGTGTGGGGGAGGGGTGGTGGAGGAGAAATTACTGCTGTAGTTCCAAAATGGAAAGATAGAAAAACTTAGTCTGAAGTACCTAGCATGGAAAAAATTTAGGTAACTTACCCATTCAGTTAAGTTCAGTAGTCAGCAAATTTTACCCCTGGTTTTTGTAATAAGATCAGATGTATGTCAATGTTTCTAAAAGGTGTAGCAAATTCCACACCTTCCCCAATTAAATTTTTGTTTTATATATATAGTGCATATATAAAAATGATTATTTAAAATACTGTTTATAGTGATTTAAAAGGTAACTTCAGAAATCTGCCATCTGAAAACTTAGCAACTCTGAATGTTACCTGCTTTGTCTATTACCATTATTTTCCTGCAAGTTCTGACTCTGTTCCCTTTGAAGCTTATGAGATACATAAATAACACACTTCTCCAAAAGAACCATGTCATTTTCAAATAGTTGCTTAAAATAAAAACACTTGCAGAAACAATTGTTTTCTGTTGATGACACAGCTTTTTGGAGAAGACATATGTGACTCATGAGCTGGATGGTCATTTCAGATCCATATTGTTATATCTTTGTTCCTCTATATAACCACAGTGTTTGATGTTTAAGCTGTCATATTTAAAATTTTAATATATATATGAGAAATATAAATATACTTGGTATATGTGAGCTGTTTCTGTTTTGCAAAGGAATTACTGCTTTTCCCAAGGTGCCACCTGAACTTTTATTACCCCATACTTAACCTTCAATTTTAAAATGTATTATGTGATACCTGCATCAAAATATGTACATATGCCTATGTCTAAATGCCCGTATGCCTCAAAATCTAAATTCCAATTAATACTATAAGAGTATGAGTACTTGTACTGCAGGATTAAACAAAAACCAGTTTTGAAAGTAAGCAAAGTATGAGACATGAAGCAAGGGATTCCCCTCTCAGTGACAGCATCGGACCCATGTATATAGCGCATTTATAATCCTATTGGAAACTATGGTTACATATTATTTGGAATAAGGATATATCCCTATATGCAAGATCCTGTCTAGTGGGTGAGTTCAGCTGGGAGAAGGATGGACTGACTAATGTTGCAATACATGAAAATCTAGATTTGATTTTTTTTTTCTCCTTCTATACAGACTTCCACTGAGGGATTGCAGAGGGTTATAGTCATGTGTTGCTTTGTTTCTATCTTTGTGAAACTGATACAAAACAGTCCTAAGCCCAGGAAGAATTTTGTTGGTGATTTATAATGCAAATGGTGCAGTCTGTTAAAGTAGCTTGTACGCCCTTGAAATGCATGCTGCAGAGAAGGAAGTTGCTGGGGTGGTTCGTGGTGTTTTTCTGTATTTGTTTTCTGGTTTTGGTTTTGTTTGATTGTGTTTTATTTTTCTTTTGTTTTTTAAAGTGTGGTGTTTGTGTGGAGTGAAGTACATCTGTTCAGAGTGTTTCCGCATAAACCTTCCTTCTTATCACTTCAGCACATTGTGTACACAACTAGTTTTAAGGGTGTTTTTGCTGTGTCTGTGCTGAACTGTTAAATGCTGTTGTCATCTCTTGTCAAAAAGCCCTACCTTGGTTACCCATTCATCAGGGCTTTTTTGTTTTAACAAGTGTTTTTCTCCTTTCATCCTGTATGCAAAAGAGGAATTATTCATAAATACTTACAGAGCTCTTAAGTCACCTACTTAAAACCTTTTCTCTAAAAATGGCTTTGCTCTGGTGCTTGCAAAATGCTTGACAGTCATTAGGTAGCTAATGTGCTGTGACCACTGCTTATTACACTAATCATAATTAACACACTGATTTCCTGAACTCTGTATGTTGTCCTGTACTGGGACTGTGGTGGTCTTGTTGGTAAGTTTGTACTACATGTAGAACAACATGGCTGTGATCCTGTAGTGGCACCAATAGTTACTGCTCGCAGTAATAACTAATACATAAGAATCTGAATCTGAGCTCACTGCAGTTGATTGAAATACAAAACAAACTAACCAACCAAAATCCACCAGCCAGCTGTTAGTGGGCTTTGGTGTTGGTCCTATGTGAGAAATGGAACCATGCACACATGAGGCCAAATCCCAAGTCAGAAATACCCTGAGCATCTGGTTTTGCTCACAGGTTAAATTCTTCTCCATCTAATGCAAAAGTAGCCTTCTCGTAGGTCCTAAGGGAGAACAAGTTAGGCAGCGGAATTACATATGACCTTCCTATGTGGAAGTACCATTACTGTCCTGATTTTAAGAAAATGTTTTTATTTTCCCAGTTTTCTCTGGGAAAAGTTTGAAGATTTTTTTAATACAGGTGTTTTATGTATCCATATACAATGTTTTACTGCTGTAGAAGTATGTATTGTATAATATAATACAGTGCTGTTTGTTAGGTGTTACGTTAGTCTGTATGCAAGAAGAGGTTATTTGCTTTCTCAGTATAAATTCTCTTGCTGTGAAATATTACGTCTTTCTTTTATTAATGCCTTGGCAGTGTGAACCAGGAGTTCCTAATGATTTTGAGGAATTAACTTAGCCTCGGAATTGTAAGATACGTAGGTGCTAGGGGCTGATGTAAGAAACTTCAACAGCCTTTTACTAATGCGTTTCCTTACGTTCTTTTCTTTAAACAATAAATGGCAATATTTTCAACAGATCCCCTGTAAGCAGCTTGCAGATTCGCTATGATCAATCAGGGAACAGTTGTGGGGAAAATTTGCCCCCAGTAGCAGCCAGCATAGAACAGCTTCTGGAGAGGCAATGGAGTGAAGGACAACAGTTTTTATTAGAGCAAGGCACCCCTAGTGACAGTAAGTACTCGCATTTCATTTATTACTGCTTTTGTTAACTGTTATTCAGAACAACCATTCCCATGCTTGTCCAAGAACTTAAAAAACCCTTATTTTCTGCTGTGAATAGAAATTTAGCTGTAGTGTATAATGTAACTGTTGTGTATAATTGTAATGGAGTTCTTAGAGTAGCCCGTGGCTTCAGTAGATTACAAAATAATTCCTTATAATTATCTACATTTTTATGGATGGGGAAATTGTGTCATGCAAGAGGAAGTGACTTGCAGATCCGGTTGTTTGGTTGCAGAGTTCGGAAATTAATTCTGGAGTCTGAGATGCACTCCTGTAAATAGCATGGCACAGTTCCCCAGTTTGCTTTACACTGTGTGATATAAACTGGCATAATAATTTATTATTGTTATTTTGTTCACTTTTTAAATCTAAACTGCCTACTTCTGTTGCTGTTTTAAAAAGTGTTTACAAATGTTAGGCAGGTGCCCTGCTAGGCTTTCATCTCCTTATTGTGTTCGAATTCTCAAAGCAAGCAAATCATTATTTTCTCAAGTTATGTTTAGTAGAGTGGCATAGTCCAAGAATGAATATGTTAAAAGCATAAGTGACGAGTACCTGCATATTTATCTGCATCTCTATATTCAACAATATATCAGCATTAAACACAATGATTAAATGCATTTTTTAATTATTCTTTTTTAATATCAGGTTAGAGTTTATGTTATTTTTTATTGAACATATTATTCCTCTCGTTGGTAGTGTAAAGTGGTATCTAGTTGGTATTTTTATGAATGGTATCCTGACAAAAATGCTAATTGTGAGGAAATTCATGCAGGGATAATCCTTTAAACATGATAGCTGGAGGACAGGTTTAGCTAAGTCTTATTGCATCTCATTTGGGCTCACTGAGGGTTCCTTTGTATGTTCTTGAAGAGGAGGGATAAAAGCTAAATCCTTGGGAAATGACCAGATGTGCCTATACCAGTAGACTTATGTCTGTAGTAGGCCCAGAGGTCATGTTAAACAAATACAATTTAGAATTAAAAAAAAAAAAGGGGGGGGCAAAAAAAAGCAGGCTGTCCCTGTGGCTTCACAGCCCCACTCCAGCACCAGTTGGGAAATGTGAGTCCTGAAACCAGAGCGGAGTTTGGGAAAACTCTGCTTGGTAAAAATCGGGTTAGTACAGAAAGAAGAGGATGCCCTTTTCATGCAAAAAGGGGTGGTAACTGCAGTGCTCACACAGTGCTCCCTGCTGGGTGATTTGTAGATCGCCACTCACAGCACATGGGATCTCCTGCTCCCACCAAGGGGTGCTGCGATCACTTCGCGTTGGGTGACTTTTTATTCATTCTTTCTGTGAGTTTATGATTCACTGTACGAAGTGTTAAAGTACGAAAACTCCCTTTTCACAAATTCACTTGTTTTTACCTACGTGGTTGGTTGGATGTGTTCGTAGTTGAATGCAGTTTTGTCAAACTTCTTCTGTTTAAAGTGTCTAATACTGCAGCTGAAATAGATTTTTTCCCAACTATGCAATTAACCTGTGCTACTGGAATAATGCTATTTTCATATTCTGGTTTAGGGATCAGTTATCATGTACTGCTGTTTGCTTAAAATGACTGTCAGCTCTAATGATGTGACTTTATCTGTATTTAAGCCAGGTTGTAGCTATATTGTGAAATTACTATCACATGTTATGTACTTTTTTCGTGCGCTTTAAATTACACAAGATTGATCCTAAATCTTTCCACTTAAAGTCAAATTTCTGTAATTCATCTCTCCATAATAATTTTGTTTATATTTTCCATATGACTTAATGCTGGTCTTAAACTGTAATACAGAAATTAAAACAATTGAGATATTATTCATTCTTTGAAAGTGGTTGTGAAAGGTAACATGCATTTTTACCTTAGTTTTAGGAATGCTGAAATCATTACACCAACTTCAGGTTGAAAATAGGCGGTTAGAAGAACAAATAAAGAATCTGACCGCTAAGAAGGAGCGGCTCCAGCTACTCAATGCACAGCTTTCGGTGCCCTTTCCAACAATAACTTCAAATCCTAGCCCTTCTCATCAAGTACATGCCTTTCCAGTACAAGCGGGTAAGTAGAGGAGAGTATGAATGTGTCAGAGTAACTCGAAGACATATTTCTATGATACAGCTATTTCATCCGCATATCCCATTGATGGAGGGATTGCATGTATGTGTAGGGTGAATATAGACATAAGTATTGTTAATGTATTTAAATGCTTGAATGTCAGTGGGAAGATGTATAAGAATCATTGCTACTTCTTCCAGTGCAGTTTCTTTTTTACTTCAGTCTGAAGCACATCTGTTTGACTCCATTAATTCACTGATTATTAATATTTTACTCTTCAGAATGATTTTAAGGTTGACTTTTTCTGTGTTTACCTTTGACATTATTTTGAAATGTCAAATTATTCTGAATCTTTTCACATGTTACAGAAATTTAACCTCTCTGTGTTTTTGGAAATAATTACTTTAGCACCTAGCACTGACTCCTTGAACAGCAGTAAAAGCCCTCATCTGGGAAACAGTTTTTTACCGGACAATTCTCTTCCTGTATTAAATCAGGTAATTTTTATTTGTTTCTTCCAAACTTAAACTTGTTACAAGTTAACTCCTCATAGTCCTTGCATTGTGCTGTTAGGTGAAATCTTATGCAGCTGAGGGGGTTTTGTTGTTTGTTTTTACACCAGGAGATAACCTCCAGCGGACAAAGCACCAGCAGTTCATCAGCTCTTTCCACTCCACCACCTGCTGGGCAGAGTCCAGCTCAGCAAGGCTCAGGAGTCACAGGAGTTCAACAGGTCAATGGTGTGACAGTGGGGGCACTAGCTAGTGGTATGCAGACTGTAACCTCCACCATTCCTGCAGTGCCTGGTGTGGGTGGAATAATTGGAGCACTGCCAGCCAGCCAGCTGGCAATCAATGGAATTGTAGGGGCTTTAAATGGGGTAATTCAGACCCCAGCAACAATATCACAGAACCCTTCTCCTCTCACTCATGCAACCGTGCCACCCAATGCAACACATCCTCTGCCAACAACGTTAAATAACAGGTAAGAATTTGCTGGTTTTGTTTTCCCTGATAGTACTTGCTGTTCTTCAGCTTAGCTAGATTTTTGAACTGTCCTATTCAAAACGTACTGTTTCTTCCTTAGCCTCTAGTTGTTCTGCTCCTGATCTGTGAATGAAACTAAGAGGACACTTAGTGGAAGCATGAATTATCAAGTTAAAGAAAAACTGTTTTCTGTTTGACTTTTGGAAATCCCAGTGCCTGTTTTTTAATCAAGTCACATTTCCAAACAAATGTAATTATGCAAATGTGCTTCAGCTCCTTTTTTTTTTTTTAGTTCAGAAAACAATATTCTTTCTTCTGCCAATTGTTCTTCCAGGATTAAAGGAGCGCTGGAAAAGCTACCATTTGTTGCAGTAAGAAGGGGGGAGGGGAAGAGAAAGAACAGTATACGGTCCTGTAATTAAAGATGCAACAGGCATAACTAACTGGAGCGGTAGCACAGTTGCATGGTGTTTTCAGTGCTTTGCATCTGACTCCAGAGACAAAAAAATTCCTTTTTCAAGTGATGTTCCTAAGGATTTTTAAATGCATAAAAGGAGCCATGTGTGAGTGTTCTTAAGGACTCTTCCCTAAAACCAGGTATCCTCACTAGCATAAACTGCTGCTGCCTGAGCTGCAAGGCAAATGGGTAACAAAAGGAGACAGCTGCTTTCCCCCAAGGGCTGCTTGGTCTGGAAGTATTTTGGGATAGAGCAGAGTCTGGGATAAATCATTCTCCCTCCTCCCCCCCCCGCCGTATTGTCTTTTGCTTAGGAAGGAGAACTACAGTTCTATGTAGAAAGAAATGCCTGCAAATAGGGAGTGGATTATTTGCGTTTAAGTAGAGTTTATTTTTGGAGATTATGGTGGATTACATGCCAAAAAAGGCATATGTGATTGGAATGATGCAAGGGTTCCCTAGTTCTGTAGCTTCTTTCCCCAGTTCTTTCCTTCCTGCTTGTTTGCCAGCTCCTGAATATTTGTGTACCGTATCGATGTGTGGTGTTGCTGCAGTACGCTCATAAAAACTGTATTGTGTTGGTTTGATGTGCTGTTGTGTTTTCACTGAGGAGGTTCTTTTCTCATAGTTTGTATCATATAGGAACATAAGATTTCATAGGTTAAAAGAAATTTTGTTAATGAAAAGTTGTTTCTTTTTCTTGAGTATCAGAGGTCTGCTGAAAACACAAGAATTTTACATTACTATCCCCAAACTTGTGAGGAGGAGTGAGAAAAGCTAGGCAAAATCAGTAAAATTAACCAGTTGTATAATGCTTTCCACTTTCAGGTAATGCCAAAATATACTGGTCATGCTGCTGTTTCCTCATACAGTATTGTTTATGCACAGGTTATATATTTCTGACCATATTGCAGAAGTTTTATCTCAAATTATTATAGTTTTTTATTAATATCTCTCTTAACTGCGTTTATTTTGAATGTGTAGCCTAATGGTAGACTACTCTGGTTCAGGCAGAATACTGCAGCTAGTATCCTGTTCATAAACTCTCATTCTAACTCTTAGCATAGTCTGGAATACTCCAATGATTCCCTGTTTCCTGTTGTTACAAGCGTATGATGTACAACTCTGCCAGCATTTCCATTTTGCTATTCCTGTTCTTGCATTTTCTCTTTCTGCAGTGCTCCCTCAATAATACTTACATAAAATTAAGTTTATATTAAATTTAAAGGTGTACTTTTTACACCATTCCCTGCTTTACTGAGCTCACGCAGATGATTTGCTGAGCCCCTTCCTTTTGAAGTGTTTCACAGTTGCCACCATTTTCTGTGAGTTTTCAGTATTTCTAGTTCAGAAGGAACTAGTTTCCTCTAGGAAAAAAGTTGAGGCTGAGCAAGCACTGACGCTGATGAGTGCTAATGTGATTATAGCAGTGACGTGTGCGTTCCTCAGTCCTGTTGTTTCGTTACAAACACTTCAGTGAAAAATGCATAAAAACTTTCCTGTTGCTGGGAACCAAGTTGTGAGGAGGCTCTGGGATGACTTTGAATGAAGACAGGAGCAGGGGAAGTATTTTCCACTGCTTGAGATTATTGGTTCTGAATCTGCATGGACACGGCTTGTTCTTGCCACTCTTGAGTTGAGTGCTGTTTCAGTGGCAACTATTTTGACTGTTTCTTTAATGTTAAATTCCCCTCTAGTTATCACTACTCTTTGAACTAAGTGGGAAGGTTCAGTGGTAACAAGCATGTGCAGCCATGGAGGTTGGCTACTGTGCTGCTCTCTGAACCTGGTTAGATTGCATGGTGGTGATCAGTTTCGAGGTGCTTTAAACTGGTATTCACCAGATGATGGGAAGCCATGTGAGAGTTCAGCTGTACTTTCTAACTTCGGTATCTTGAGCTGTAATTAAAAGATTTCCCAGATGTTCCTGTAAGTTGTTACTTAGAGTATCCTCTCGATGTTCAGAATATGTGTGGATGGTTTTGTGTGAAGGATAGCTAGATTATTCACCCACACAGGAAGACTTTATGCATATTGTCTGTATTCGTGTGAACTGTTTTAACTGTGGGATATAGGGAGGTCAGAAAACACTGATTTGCACTCTGCTGTTTGAGAGAGCTTCAACTTCTATGTAAAAGAGCCCACATCCATTTGACAGAGAAAACTACTTGGACCTTTTCTGGAAACAAGATAGCTTAATACAGATTGCTTGCAACAGGGAGATTAAGTAATCTGAGGAAAAAGATAGGATTGTTACTTTACATTCTTACAACGAGAGAAGACTGTAGGATGGAGAGTTTCAGACTGATCATAGACCTATTAATGAAAGCTAGAAATGACTGCCACGTACATTCCAAGCTGAGCTGGCTTAGAGAAGGCTTTGGTGAAATCCAGTGAACTGAACTGCTGCTTCTGCAGAGCTTGGGAGCTGCAGTGTTTTGTGGCTGAAGGTATTTTCTTTCAAGTGCCAATGCAGAGCAAGAGAGGAGGGCAGAGCATGTAAAGAGATGGGAGAACAGCAGCAGAAAAGACAAGTACAAAGGTAAAACATACAGGAATAAAAGAAAGAATGGGATAAAAGAATGAAAAAGTCAGTGGAGAATATCCATTCCAGTATAGAAGAATACAGAAACAGTGAGGTAAAAAGAGAAGAAGGAAATAATGGTAACGTTAGTCAGACTGCAGGTGCTTATTTCTTGCGGTTGTTACAAATATTTTGGATACAATTTAACTTGAAGCTATTTGAAGGAATTTCAATTAATCAGTGAGTGTCATTGTCAGTGTTTGTCAAACATATGCACAGTTCTAGCTTGTTTGGCCCGAGTTTTCCTGTTGTAGCTCAGTTTCCTTGGATAGGTGAAGTGTCATTTCTGCTTTCATAAAACAAGCATTGCTAGGAGTTATTGGGGAATAAATAGAATGGTGTTACCCACTTTGTTTTCTGTCACGTTGAATCCCTGGTATCACCTGAATTCAGGTATCACCTGAATGTTATGTGCAGTTCAGACTGTGGAGTTTCAGAAAATGATACAATTCAAGGGGAAAACCAGTACAGCAAGAATAATCAGAGGCCAAATGGCTTGTACAGGACAAGGTCAGTAGAACTGACTTCTTTGCTGGGGATAAAGACAATTGACAGGAGGTTTGAGAACCAGAAGAGTGGTAAAAGTGATGCTAAAGTAGATGATGGGAAATCATAGATTCATTTAGGTTGGAAAAGACCTTTAAGATGATCAAGCCCAACTCTACAGTAAAGTCCCTAAACCATGTCCCTAAGTACCACATCTACACATCTTTTAAATACCTCCAGCAGTGATGACTCTATGACTGCCCTGGGCAGCCTTTTCCAATGCTTGACAACCCTTTTGGTGAAGAAGTATTTCCTAATATCCAGTCTAAACCTCCCCTCACGTAACTTGAGGCCATTTCTTCTCATCCCATTGCTTGTTACTTGGGAAAATTAAAAAGGTGATTATTATAACTTGCATAAGTCTGTGAGATGGCGGTGGC
>JBCJKH010080105.1:2326-15403 GCA_039877255.1 Loriculus beryllinus
ATCGCTCGTGCCTTGCCGTACCGTCGCTCCAGCAGATATCAGGGTGGTTGAAGTCCCCCATGAGAACAAGGGCCTGCAAGTGTGAGGCTTTTCCTATCTCTGTGTAGAGTGCTTCATCCACAGAGTCCTCTTGATCAGGCGGTCTGTAACTGATCCCCACAATTATGTCTCCCATCACTGTTTTCCCCTTAACCCTGACACACAAACTCTCTGTTAACTGCTCACCTTTTCAAATGTCTGTTAAATGCAGGTACAAATAAAATCCATATTAAAATATTTACATACTTGTTCCAGAATAATCTATCTTTTTTATTGTGGCTTCTGGTCATGCTTGTATTGACTTGGGGATTTTGGGTGCAAGGGGTTTTGGGGCTTCTCTTCCTAGAAGCATTCAAAAGCCTGCAACCAAAACCAGTGTTTGGTTTGTAGAAATGTATGGAAATGGATAACTTCTCTCTTGACACATCTACAATTTAAGCAGACATCTGGGTGGGAAGAAAAAGAAAGGAGACACTAAAAAGGATCACAAAGCGGGTCAGTAACAGATCTGTGAAGGGAAATCGAGTGTCAAGCCATCAACCCTCTTGCCTCTAGGCAAGAACAGCCTACTTGGGAAATTTCTTTAATACCTACATACTTTTTATCAAAATCCACTCAACTGAAATAACATTTTACTCTAACTCTCTCAAGCCAATCGGGCATGCCAAGATACTTCATAGCTAGAAACTGCAGTAGAATTCTGCAGCTGCCTCCAAAAACACCAGCGAAGTATCTGTGTTGAGGAGGATAGGAGCAGTTACAGTTCTCCTGTGGGAATATGAAAAACGTCGCATGATTGAAGCTCTTCCCTTGACTGCTGATCCAGCCTGTGGCCTGCTCTTTGAGTAATCCTGCCTTCTGCCATCATATTGCTCATTATTCATCTCCTGCCTGGGGTTTTAAAGTTTTGGTTTGGATAAGTGATCATGTATCAATAGCCAAAGAAACATATCGGTGGCAACCCAGGCAGAGTTTAGGTTCATTTTCCTTAAATAAATTGTTACAGGTCTTGTGGAAGGGAAATAGGACTGTCTTCATTACTGGACTTCCTCCATTTTTTCTAAATTGTTCAAACCAAAATCTTGCATCTGAGAGTACATGGGAAATTCCTGTTTAAGTCAGAAGGAGATTTGCATATGATTTCTATATGACCAAATAAGGGTGTAATGTACTTGTGTTCTGGATTTAATTAGTTACCGATGGTCCATTTACAAAACGAATAGCAATTCCAAGGACAGAGGTCTTTACCCATACAAAGCAAAACTTAAGCCAAGTTTTCAAAAGTGTTTTATGTCTTTGCTTTTACTTTCTGTATTTCTTGCTAGACATAGAAGTGCCGTATTTCATGTGTTGTGTATTTCCAACTGTGACTCAAAGCAGGAACACAAAGTCACAAAGAAATTTGTTCTTAAATGAATAGATAGTTATAGAAAAGCGTGGTATTTTCTCCTGATATTGTAAGAATAGAAGATCTCATTCCAAGTCTTAAACTCAAGATGCAACTGATATTGTTGCTATAGAGCATGAATCAACAAGCATATTTGTTTATTATGCATGGTGTGTTTCTTATCCAATAATTTGATGCATGATATAGTTTATATACCAATCTTATTACACATAATTGCTAAATCTAATTAATTCATATGATACATTTCTCTAGTCTCCTTAAAAAAACAGTTGAATTGACCAACTGCTACAATAAAAAAGTGATATTTTTATATTCATATGGATATTTTACAACTGTTTACTCTTTTTCTTGTCTTGCTAAAAATACTGGAATGGGAATTATAAATTGAGCAGTAATACCATTAAGGGTCTACATTATTTTAAATAAAAGTCTTTCATCTTCAAGAATTTTGAAGTAATACATGCTCTTTATATATTTGCATCTTGCCAGTAGTGTTCTTATCAAAGCCTGTGTCAATATTTTCTTTGATGTTAAAAAAGTGCAGTGTTTGTGTTCAGGAATCCCAAAATATTAAACTTGTGTGAGAGAGGGAGGTGAACAAGGAAAACCAAGTATAAAGAAATGTATTTGCAAAGGAAGGAGCAGAAGTGCATCATGAGAACTTTTTGCTGGGCTAAATGGCCTATTATATAAGCTTAAGAAAAGACTTAAAAACAAGGTAAGCACTGGATAATCTTTTTGCTCTACTCTCACATTTCTTGGGAATCAGCAGCTAAATGTCTTCCTGACACAAAGACTTTGTCCATCTTCCTGTTTTAATATCCACTAATGGATGTGTTCACCATTAAGCTGCAGTTCATTTTGAATGTGTTATACATTTACCCTCTATTATAAACTGTAGCAACAAACCGCACCTTGAAGTAATGCAGCATGGAAAACTACTCGTCTGCTTTTCTTTTGGTTTGAAGAGCCAAGTCTGAGGGAAAAAGCATACGTACTTCTGTGAGAAGGTTCTGTAACTGTACCTCTGCACCTTAACTTTATACCATAACCTTTCTTTTGTTTACAAGATTTGAAGCAAAGAATACAGCACACATGAAAATGGTGTGTATTTGGTCTGCTGAGATGAAGTTAATTTTCCCCATGGCAGGCTTCACAGTACTGTGCTTTATACTGATAGCTGGAAAGATGTTGATAATACATCAGTGTTCTGTTCACAGCTGAGCAATGCTGTTTCTCCAACATTTCCTCCTCCCAGCAGCTCTTGGTGAGAAAGATCCTGGGAGGTGACATAGCCAGGACAAATGACCCAAATTAACCAAAGGGGTATTCCATAGCATATGATGTCTGCTCAACAATAACAGCCAAGAGAAAGGAGGAGAGGGGGGGAAAGTTTTTATTATGATGTTTGATTTCTGGAGCAACCAGTCTGTATACTAAAGCCCTACTTCTCAGTAGCATCTCTCCTTCTGGTATAAATTTGGTCTAATACCTGTCTCTCGTGGCTCAGGTCTGAATTATGTTTTTATACTATTCTTGAGTGAAATCCTCTGTTTCATATTACTCATTTAGTGGATCAGTTTCTTTCCATCTGTATGCAGGATGGTTACAATTCCATAGCATTCTCTATTTGTAGAAGTTAGAGCTTTCAGAGCTGATAGAATTTTTAGCAACCTAACATATACTATGATAAACAGCACAATCATATCTCTCATTACTAACAAAAGGGTGGCATAGAAAAAATGAATTAATTACAGATTAAATTTCCTGTAAATTGCTGTTCTTTATTAGTTCTGAAGATACCAAATGTGATAGTCATAAATTTACTTCTCACAGAACAAGCCAAAACCAAAAAACTTGCAGCATGAACATATTTAGCCTATATTTTTATCCTTATATACCTATTTAATACAAATTTGAGGTTAGCACAAATGACACCATTCTACAAATGTAGCTCTAACTCAGTATGTGGTTTATGCTGAGCCATTAGAGCTATTAAAGTGCATTAAGTAGTGTAATAACACGAACTGTGCCTCCTGCATTACTGAAATGCTTCTCTCCTTAATACTTTTATTGTGGGATTCTGTATAATTTATCACTGTGCAGCTGCGCTCATTTCACCATTACATGTCCAAATACTTTGGCCTTGTTTGGGTTAATCCTAAGTCTCTGAATGATATTTGTTTTGATCAGATAGCTGTCTTTGGCAGAACATGTGAAGTCATCCAAATCATGAAATCCCCTGCTACCTCTTTACCAGGTTTCAATCTAAACAGATACTTTATTATTGCTGTATTGAGTGATTTTAAATGAATAATTCTGAAATGTTATTGGAATACTTGTAACTGATTAGATTCTTTGCTTCACATGTTTTCTGCATTTTGTTGTTTAATTTGTTTCTTAAGAGAGACCATGACTTATACTAAGATCATGGAGAGACAGAATGAGCTTAACCAGAAAAACTGAGTTGATAAAATTTTCCTAAAGAAGCTTAGCAAAGAATTGACAGCATCAAAATGAGAACTTCACAAGTTTCAATTCAATCCTCTTCAGAACTGTGGCTGCTCTTTTCAGTGGTGTACCTGCCCCTTTTATAGCTGAGCTTTTTGTTAAACTTGATGAGCTGTAAACTTTCTATGGGGTGCTTTACTAGGAACTTTAATATTGGCCATTTTTTTCCCTGAAATATTGTTGAATGTCTCAGATAAACTACTGACAGATAACAGTATATTATGCCTGTCTAACGGAAAATCTTTTAATCTGTAAGGTCACGGTGTTTTCTTCTTCTGTTAAATAAAGCCTCATGTCCAGCTTTAGCAATAGTGTAGCTGTTATGTTCCTATTTTGTCATAAAATAATTGCATTACAAAATTGGAAAATGTTCAGTTGCGTTCAATTTCAGCACTGGACTGCACTTAAAAGTCAGCGAGCAAAATGATTCTTAGTGAACTGACATTCAGTGTTGAGGATAAAATGCTACATTAAAGATTTCTTCTTAAAAGTATAGAAACAATGTAGCTTATAATATATCTTAGGTTATCTTGGCAAGCATTTCAGTTTTTTACATTTTTGGTGCTTTACACTATTGATTAAATTGAGACCACAAAGTGAAATAGGCTTCCCTGTGTCCAGTCCTTGGTGTCTGTTGATCTTTCACTTAAAGGCAGCGATATCAAAGATCATGTTTTAAAGAATGACATAACATATAACAAGAAGGAGCTTATTATATATATACTTTATCCACCTTTTTTGTTCATCAAGAGAGAATTTACCCTCTTCATAGTTTACAGGGTAAATAAAAAGCAATTTCCTCGCAATGTTTTTTATTTTGAATTCAGTAATTGGTTCACAAAAACTCATAATGGAACTCTGATGTTCTAAGTATACTAGGCTTTATATCATATCTTAAATAGGTATAATATACCTTAATAGTTAAACATAATATTAAAGGGAAAGCAAAATATCATCCAAAAAGTGCTTACCAACAGTAGGTCATGGAAGAGTTTTTCTGAAATAAACCCCCACAAATACAAGCTAACAAAACCCAACCAAACCCAAACCACAAATAAGCAAACAAAACCAAAGCCAAATAAAAAACCCACACACAACAAAAATACCCAAAACCAAACAAAAACAAAAACAAAACCCGAAACTACTGTGTTTTCACACAATGAATGCAGCAGTTTTCTTCCCCAAAATTATCTTGTAGATGGTTCAGATATGCCACATAGAAGACCATTAAAGAATACGCAATTGAAGGAAGAATTGTAAGTTATGTGGGGAGCTAAGAAAAAAGAAGATGGCTCTGGGGACTGTTGAAAAGAGAAACATCAGGCTGAAGATAGTATGCTAGCTGAGTTCCTCAAGGAATAGGGTTTGATTTCATTAATTATTTCACATAGATATTAAGAGGAACCTGAGGAAAGTCAGTGGTGTCATAAAGCTGGGAGCAGTGTCAGTATCAGAGAGAATTGAGACTGTATATGCAGAACATGTCAGACAACCTTAAAGACTCATGCAAAATGCTAGGTCATGCACTTGGCAGAATTTTATGTTACTTACTGTATGCTGAATATAAATGAGTAAGAGGAGGATGGGTTAATGACAAGATGTAGCTATCAAATACAATGTAGTTACAAAAAAGGCAAACACAGAATAATCTAGGATAATGCCAGGAAGCTTTTAAGTCATCTTTGGGGTGGTAGAACCATTCCTTTTTATGATTACTGGTAGAAAAATGTTAATGCTAATTTTAAAGAACTTTCTGAGACTTCATCTGAATTACAGTTTTTCTGTTCTCATTACGCATACTTAAAAGCAAATAACTCTGTCTGAAACATGTGTTCATGGTCTATTTGTGGTCCAGTGCTTGACCAAGGTGAAAAACAGCTACAAACAAATTAATGAAGTCTGACAAAAAGCCCAAAGAAGTGTGCTATCCTGCTGTTTTGAAGATGCTATGCAAGTAAAGGAAGAATTAAAGTTACTGGTGCAACAGTATGTGGAAGTGAGCATTGATATATTTTAATGTAGAAACTAGAAGGAGATTCACATCAGTCACAGCAATTGACTAACCCATGTCTTTTAAACTGCATGCAAGTGAAAAGCAGTTTAAGTGCAGCTTTCTGCTGGATCTATAACATATAACCTGCAACAAGGCTATTCTGGTGTGATGACTGCTTAATACTCCAAATCCCTAATTGCCCATTCCTGTAAGACAGCTGGAACCTATGGATACAGCGCTGCAATGATGAAACTCTGTTCCCAGCCAAGCTTCAGCTCACTAATAAGAGCTGTTTTTTCTCTGGCCTGTGAACATCCTTGGAGTATCTTCTCCACAGAGGTTTCTGAGGTATGCAGGGTAGAAGAGCTATGATAAAGTTACACAGTCCTAAAACAAAGACGTCTTATGCTCTTTAGGATCTAATGTAGTGAAATTAAATATATAAATGTTACCTGGTACTGAGCTGTTACATATGTGTTTTGCTGTTCCCGAGCAGCGACATAACTAGACTGCAAGTGTGACTGAAACTAATTAATTAATAAAATAATAGGAAAAAAATACTTCAGGAGGTTCTGAGTTTTTTCAGTCATAGAAAGGATAATGATGATGCATATGCAGAGAGGGGAAATTCCAATCTGCCGTTTGAAGTTAAGTGGGGTTATACCTAAACTAAACTATACTGATGTAAATAAGAGCTGGAGTATTAAAGCATGTTTTAGTATCTGAATAGAGTGATAAACCAATTCATGAGGAACTGTTAACATGTGAAGAGGACTTTGCATTTTCCTTAGTTGGACTACTGAATGATTTGACCCTTTGATAAATTATCTGCTGCCTATATATTTGCATGTGCTTTGTTGCCTCCTATTAGTTATTCTATTAATAACCAGGCTAAAAGACAGCTCTGGTGTACAATCAAATCTGTTGTTGAAAGTATCTGATTGAAAGCCCTTGTGCATGCAGGAGACCTTCTGCAGAAGGCTGGACACCTAATTTTTAAATGTCTAAACATAACTAATCTTGATTGACTTGATTGACTCCTGGGGATGTTTGCATTCTGGAAACAGCAAAGAAAACAATGAAAGAGAAACAGAGATGGAGAGAAATACCATTTAAGCCAGTGTGCTAGGTTTTTAAAACAATACATTCTTTTATCTTTCATTTTACCAATATAGTCTAACTTTTAATCAGTTTTTTATTTTTCCTGGGTGCAATGGAGTACCGCTTTATGTTGTTATCCTCTAAGCTTCCGAAGAAGAAAAAGAGAAAAGTAATGAATATCTGACAGCAGCTACACTTATTTTTAAAAAGGAACCCCAAACCTATGGAAATAGTAAAAAGCCTTATAAAACAAACAAGCAGGAATTCATCATCTTAAAGTATTCTGGTTTGTGCTATTCTACATCACATTAAAGGGAGGCTCATACAGTCCAGATCTTACTAGCCTGGAGTCTATGATAACTTTGTACATTTTGAAGAATTACAATTCCCCATCCAGAGTTTAATGGGTTTAAACTCCTTCAACCACTGTAAGTTTTCCTCACACTACAGGACCATCTTATAACCCTTTACAGTGATCTGGCCCCATATCCTCACCCACATCCAGTGCTCTCCTCAGAGTTAATCAAGAGCTGTTATTTATTGCAGCACCAAACCTATCACGCGCTGTAGGAAGATCATGGGGGCCAGACAGAATTAGCAGTAAAGATAGACCTTGTGTCCCTCCTGTTTTCTAGTGGTTATATCAGGGGTGGGGAAAGAACCCAAGGAACACTGGACGTGGTCTGATATACAAGCAGACTCTCAAAGAAAACTAGAATTTCAGTAATGAGGCAGGGACACCTGCTATAACTACGTAGCCTAGCAAATTCTTAGCTAGCCTAAATGCTACTAATCACTGTAAGGTTTGTTGCCTTGTAACTGCAACATAACACACATCTTAGACAAATATTTGACGCCTGCAAACCAATAATGAAGGAAAAAAAATAGAAATGTAGTTTTCTCTACAGTTATAAAAGCTGCCTTTTATTTTTTGCCAAACTGTTAAATCTGGCAAAATTACTTTAGAGTAAATGTCTATAATACCTGCACAAACTGCAATAAATACAAGAGAAAAGTCATTGGAGAAGGAGGAAAAGCACATTTGTGAACTATTTCATTTTCTTTCCATGCACTCCTCGTAAGTGAAAAAAGCTAATATCTTGAAAGCTTATGAGCTGAATGTCTGTATCCCATCATGAATGCTGTTATTGATTCTGCTCGGTAGCAAAGTGAGTGAAGCAAAGCAAGGATTCGAATGTAAAACAGGTGAAATAGCTTTTGACATCTACTTCACAGTTTATTTTACACTGCTTCAAAAGTAGCTGGCTCTCCAATGCCATTAGTGGTGTTTAGATGAATGGGCATTGCAAAAGCAGATGGAATTCTCCGATGACAAATACAAGGTAATGAACATGGGAGGGAATAATTTGAACTGCTTGCGCACATTTCTAGGTTGCAAATTAACTCTAAGCAATTACTCAGGAAAAAAAAATGGGGATCACAGTGGAAATTTCTGGACAAAATACTGTAGGTGCTAAAATAAAAGGAAGTAAAATGTTGACATGTATGAGAAATTAAATTGAAAATAATTTAGTTACTTGTTTATGGGCCTGGATTTTTCCTAGTCACCATGCTATTTGGGAATCCTCCATGCAATGTCATTAATATTAAGAATTATCTGTGGAGTAAAATGTTTTATTATGTGCCTGGGCTTCAGGTATTCGTATGTTTGTGCTTATTCACATGTTCATCATATTCTCTCACAGTTATTTTGCAATGAAATAAGGGATAAAAATATCATTCTTCTATCAGTCTGGTTGGTATGCCATATGCTGTTGCAATGCCATATAAATTGTGCATACACCTCAGCTTTAAATTAGTTGTTTGTTGTAATTTTAAGGACAAAAGGGAATCAAATGTCTATAATTTGTCAAGAAAGTGAACCAAAGGAAGATTTACACAGCAGTGCATACTGCAGATACAGTGTGCATTACAGAATACAATATTTTGCACATTTGGGAAATATCCAGTAACATATTTGTTGCAACTCAAATTGACAGATGTATCTATTTTAAAAAAGACTTGAGTTTTCCTGAGCTACCTTAAATCATCAGTGTAGAAAAATAGTCTCTATGGAGATAGTCTTGTTACAGCATCGTCTGCCTTTTCTCCTTCTTTCCCCTTACTCTAAATAACATGATTTGGGTTTTTTTGTTGTTTAATAAAAAGAAGAAAGACAAAACGAATTAAAAGAAGATAACTCTGTATGGATATAAGAATGAAGGGGACCTTCTGTATTATCAAGTCCAGTTCTGAGTTACACAATTATGATCAGAATGGTAAATAAAATATGCCCATAACTGTTCAGTGTTGCTAAAGAATCATTAATGCTTATTTCATGATTTTTTTACTATCCAAAGTAGACTGTGTAGTAGGAACAGTCCTCAGTTGGTGGAAACTCTCCAACTGTTCTGGGAATTATTTAGGAGTGTGCTAGGAGGTCTGGATCAAAACAGTGCCAGGGATCAGTTTTATAGTGTAGAAAAGTTACTTCACATCCTCAAGAGAGTTTCTTGTTATTATATCAATAACTAGTGTATCGATAACATCTTTATAAACTGATTTAACTGTATTAGAACTACTAATCATTTGCTCTTCTCAGGTCTGTTGTGAAGCTGTTCTAGAAGCAAATAAAAATCTTTGTTTAATTTCCACTATAAATTTATTAATATCTAGTATATATCCCTTTGTTCTTGATAACAATGCTATACAATAGTAAATTAGATTATACTTTGTTTTATCAAAATCCCAATTTATGTAAAGTAAAAGGAAAATCAGCAAGTTCACAAATTCAGCATCAAGTTGTTCTACATTAAATATTTGGCTAAGGCTGCTGCCAACACTTCCTGTAAGTCAACATAGTAATAGTTAATGGGATGCTTTGTATCATTATGATCAAGGAGAGTACATTATCGAACCCTGTGGTTTTTGTCTGGGCTTGTGGACCCTAAAGACATAATGAAGAATGATGAAGTTAACTATTTACTAAAGAAATCTATTTAGCAAATCTGTTCATGAAATAGTTACATAATAAATGATCATTGTCTTTTATTTTGAACAGGTTTAGATTCAAAATTATTGATCGTGACTACATATAATTTACATGGATTTCAAAGTGACAGAACTGAGTGACTGAGTCCTAGCTTGAGCATTTATTGCTCATTTGAATACCTCAATTAACATCAGTGGGACACGGATGTAATTAAATGCCACTCAGTATGTAGAATCTTGTCCAGTGCAACTTTGCCAGAAATTCACTACAGTCAGTTTAAACAGGTATGAAAAAATGTGTAAATTGTCAATTTAAAAACTAACTGGAGATCCAAACTGGTCATATTTTGTTGAAATCATTTTCCTCCCTGATATATTGTACGATCATTCATATACCAGCATCTGCTGAAACCACACTGTCTTGGTATGTGTTCTGACTGTTCCATCTTCTGTAATATGCAGAAAACACGAATATTCACACATATTGATGCACATAAATAGCTTTACCTTGGCCTCTGATTCAAGCTGGGAAAATTTGAAACATAAGACTGAAACTCAACCAGAAGCCATTCTGCTCTGAGTAGGACTCAGCTCAAAATGTGCTGTCCCCATAACCACAGAATCACCTCAAACTGTCATTATATGCATGTAAGTATAGTTTATGCACCACAACAGCTGTGACATTTTGGTGTAAGCAAAAAAAAAAAGAAAAAAATTTTGATTTAAATTTAGTTTTCTTTTCCAAAGGAAGCTCTTTTAATTTTCCTTCAATTTTATAATTTCATAATTTTGCTTTGTTATACAGATGTAGGAGGAAAAATAGTAAAAGGGAAGCTTTTTCAGTGAGCTTAAAATTAGACTAGCTACTGAGATCCTCATCCACTACCACTGGAGATCCAAAAGTCTCTACCAACTGAAGAAAAAGGCTGAAACCATAAAGCTGACTGGGTACCTTACAGTGCAGTATAATAAGGTCAAGACCGTGGATATTCAGATTCTCATCTCTCTGCATGCTGATGCTTCATGTTCCCATTATTCCTATAGCTTCTGGTTATTATTTCTGCTTGCTTTCCCTCTGTATCTCTCTCCTGCTGTGCTACATTAGAAAACTAAAGTGCATGCCAAGTTCTCACAAGGCCCTCATCCTCTGTTTTTTGCCTCAAACACAAAAAAAATAGAACAAAAGTGCTTTTCATAGGGATGTGGAAATCATGGTAGCTATGGCTGAATATTTTTTTATTGTTATCATTTTAGGGGCTGCAAAAGAACTGTGTATTTTAATCATGGATAAGGAACTAAAAAATCATGTCTTCCTTCAGTGTTTTAAGACTTCTGGTGATTTTGTAAAAAAACCCAACAAACACAAAACCAGTTCCAAAAGGATTATCTATCTTAGCACCTGAAGAAATTTCAACTTTATCACAATGTAGTTTGTCTGTTCCTTAAAAAAAAAAAAAAAAAAAAAAAAAAAATCTAATTTGATCAGGTCTAATTATTAGAGAAGTTTAGCAGAGTTTCTGCACCTAACACATGACATTTCACAGGCAGAGAGGTGGAAGTTTTCTGACATTTCTTGGAGATTTTGGAAAAGCTATTGTAAGAATTGAAAGTTGAAAAAATGTTACTACATGAAAATTATCCTTATTTACCACCCTTTAAAACAAAAGACTGAATGCAGATGTGTCAATCATTTTAAAATACTGGTCTTTCTGAGAACTATTTATTCTCAACAGTTTGCAGGGTAACATGTATTAATTTGGTATAGCAAGAGATGTAGACCACGAAGGTCGTGAGTCACCTTGTAATGTGCCTATTCGCATTCTGATGGAAACTATCTAAACTGTGTCTATAGAACCTGGAGTGCTGACCCTGTACCAGCCTTTAGCACTTTGACACAAAATAAGATTCATTTGATGAAATTTACTGTTCTGAACTGATCAGCCCATGATCTTTATAGTCTGTGAAGATCTAGTCAATATACTCTGTGCAGTCCTATGTGCAATTCATCTCCTAGGTAAATATCTGTCTGAAATAGGTCAGATGAATCACATCCCTAAGGCATCTATTTCTCTCCTTTGACTATTAAGAGAGATTTAGGTCACTGGCTGTGATGTTAACATCTGCATTGTGGGTGTTGAAAGGCAGGTGAGACAAAATCCAGCCAATGTTTTCTGCATAAATTAACTTACCAGCCTGTGTTCCTTTTCTGCAGTTGAAAAAGTAGTTGAGATAAATGTTCACCTACCTGCCAGAGAACTGTTACTCTTTGATTGCCACAAAACTCTTATCTGGCTTCCAAAGAATAAAGCAAATTCTTTTCACAGAGGACATTTCTCAGACATGCTGGGTAGCAATTCATGCTTGACCTTACATTAGGTCAGTTCTGATTATTCGTGTATTTTATGGGTGTGATGAACTGAATGTTCATGATTGTAGACTTGATGAACTCAAGCAATTGAGTGATATGATAAAGCTGATCAAGATTCAGGCCCAGTGAGCAGCTTGCTTCTCAGGTGCTCTTGACCTTGAGGGGAAAATATGTGCTGTACAAGAAATGAAAGTAAAAAAATAATCTGTGTGACCAGTGAAAAAGCTGATTTTCAGGTCTCCTGAGCACAAAATTCATCAATTCTATAAGGGAAAAATGCAGGAAACCAAATGGAGATGTTTTTGAAAGTCTGTAAAATGTGTTTCTGCAAGTCACTGAAATGCCATATCATACAGCTATTGGCTGACATGATTACAAAACACAGTCAAAATTGTTTGCCTACTTAATTATATAGTTTCCACATGAGTTCTTTTACATAAAAACTTAATTCTCCACTTCATCTACTTTGATACTCCTCTCTAGATATCTGTTTTGAGAGATCTTTATCTTCATATTTTTCAGAGAGAGACTGTTTACAGTTTCTATTCTGAATAGTGGTTAGTTATTTTTTTTGAAGCATAGAGGAAGTTCTGCTGGGAAATTGGAATGAACAAAGCACAATGGCTCTCCTGACCAGACCGAGCACAATTGCTTATATATAGGGAG
>JBCJKH010080107.1:0-11928 GCA_039877255.1 Loriculus beryllinus
GCTTCTCTGGGCACCCTGTGCCAGCGCCTCAGCACCCTCACAGGGAAGAGCTTCTGCCTTAGATCTAACCTGAACTTTCCCTGTTTCAGTTTGAGCCCATCACCCCTTGTCCTGTCACTCCAGTCCCTGATGAAAAGTCCCTCTCCTTCTCTTCTCCAGGCTCAACAGCCCATCTTGTTCTCCCCTTGAGCTAGGGCTGTGCTGTAGGACACCACATCAGCAGAACAGCCCAGAAACCACAGCAAGGCATTGAGGAAGTGGCTAGACTGTCCCATGAGTCAGAAAGCCTCACAGTGACTCCTGTACCATGCCTGTACCACTGCACTGGGCGGGCCCACATGGCTGAGCTGCCCCATTGCCCATTCATCAAGACTAGGCTTGAGGATCCTTCGCATCACATCCCACTGCTGCTGCACACATGTTCTTGGATGTGTTGCTCCAATATTTACTTCTGACTTCCAGTGCTGCCTCCCAGCAGCTTTGGTGTTCTCCTGGGGAGGAAGCTAAATAACCAAGGCACACTTGCTGGCTTCTGTGCTAATAATAATAAAGAATAAAGGAACTTTCAAAAAATAACTTCTCCTTTTTTTCTTTTTTATCTTTTGTTTCCTTCCCTTTGGAAAAGCCAGACCATGGGCTATAACTATGGCTGCTCATACCGGGACCTGTTAAAGAAACTGAGAGTAAAATGGTTTTCCCCTCTAACTTGGACTGTTACTAACACCACCATTCGGCTGCTCTCTTAGGAAGCACTGGTGGAGCTGCTGGAGCAATGTGTGGATGGCCTGTGGAAAGCAGAGCGGTATGAAACCATTTCTGAAGTGTCCAAACTGATCATTCCTATTTATGAGAAGCGGCGTGAATTTGAGGTGAGTGTTTTGAACTAGTTTGCCTATATGCAAACATACATGGTCAGGGTGAAGTGTCCCTGCCTATGGCAGGGATTGGAACTGGATGATCTTAAGATCATTTCCAACCCAAACCGTTCTATGATTCTATGATATAAGGTAATTTTCTAGATCCCTCAGGAAAAATGCAAGAGGCTTTTGTATTTCTGAAGCTAGGAATCACTGAATTGATGTCAGTAACACCCAGGAGTCACTGAATTGATGTCAGTAACACCCACGTTGCGCTTCATTGCTGGTCACTAAACACATGAGTGAAAGCAGTGGTCTGGAGGGTGATTGTTACAGCTAAAGACACACAAGACTCATATTTCGTGAATAATTCTCACCTTCCATCCCCTAAAACAAAGCTGTCCTCATACCCTGTGCTCGTCAAAGCCAGGTTCTCTTTGAGACATGAAGACTGTAAGAGTTAAAAGCACAGTGGAGTGTTCAAAGAAAGGACTAGATCTGCAGGTAATTCCGTGCAAGTGGAGAAGAGGGAAGGAAGCTTTCCCAGCCCTTCACCTTGCTGCTTTCCACTGTGCTTCGGGGAGGCTGCTGTGCTCTTCTTTCCTTCCCTTATCCCATGACCCCCTCCACACCAGGACAGGATCCAGCTGTACAGCTGAAGCTAGTGGAAGCCTTCATCTGGTTTTGATCAAAACCAGATATCTGGGTAAAATGCTGCAGGCTGCTCTACCCATGAGGGCTTGGCCAGGGGACATGAAGGGACAGCAGGCTCAGCCTTCTCCCTAAGGATAGCAGTGTCATTGCAGCCTGCAGCTCCTCTCAGACCTGAGCTGGGCATGTGCTTAAGACTGAGGTTTTTCAAAGAACACTGCAAGTGTTCCACCTCCTTTGAAATTCACTTCTGAATTCCCCAAAGGAGCGTGCTCAGATCTCTCAGAAGCTGCCAGTGTTGGCTAGGATGTTCTGCTTGCAAAATCCTGCTTTAATGATGTCAAAATCTGATTTCCAGAAACTAACCCAGCTGTACAGAACACTTCATGGAGCATATGCCAAGATATTGGAAGTCATGCATACCAGGAAGAGGCTTCTCGGAACCTTTTTTAGAGTGGCCTTTTACGGACAAGTAAGTACATACCCCTCTCACCAGACACCCTTCACCAGGCATTCCCTAAAGCTGCTGCTCTGCCAGACCTGGAGCTGAGAAGCCTGTTGGCTCCTGTGGAGCCGGCACTGGCGCATCTTTGTGAACAATTCCATGTTCCACCCTTGAGATGAGGGCTTGTGTCTCTCCGGGAGCACTTGATTTATTGTAGTTTATGATTCTGCTCTTGGGCTTGCCATGAAACACCTCAGCAGGTAGGAAATGGCTTAATGGGTTCAGTGGTGGTGATTGTAATTATAGTTGTTATAAACTACACAAACATAATTTAGCATGTATAGTATGTACCAGTCACAGTATATAACCACTGTGTACCAATAGTAGTAATAACATTTTCTTCTCCAAACATTTTTTTCTACAGACAATTGCTGCTTTTTTCTAGATATTAATAGAGTAAAAGGTTACTGGAGAAGCTGGAGGCAATGTCAGCATTGGTTATGTATTTGTAGGGAGAGTACTTTTGTTAACTGAAGTAGCTGGAAAAGGTGGCCAAGGTCTGGGGCTCAGCATCCCAAGCAGGAGCATGATCTTCTGCCTGATGTAGTCTTCTGAACCTGAAAGGACTTGTGCTTTTATTTTTGTCCTCTAGTTGTAGCAGTTAACCTAATAAAGTGCCTTACCCCTCACCTGCCTTGTGTCTCTGAACTATCTGCTTTTGCTTCTGACCTATAACCCTGGGGGAGATGCAGGATCCCTCTTTACAAATACTGTGTAAATTATATTAGCTCTGTCTTTTCTCATTCCTTCTTTTAAAGGAGGTGATTAATACCGCTGAAACTGTCTTAGGCTGGTACCTTTGAACACCACTGTCATTACATGCACAGCATGTTGGAGCACTGACTTTTGCTGCAGCAAACATACCTTTTATTTTTGTCCTCATCTTCGACTTTAGGTATATGAAAAGCTAATGAGGTTAGTAATAGGTAAAAGGAAACAACTGCTGGCTTAGTTTTCTAAAAGCTGTAGAAATAACTGGATCAGCCCCTAAAATTCAACAACGGATCATCCTGACAACCAACTCTTGATCCAGTTTTGCACTTGGAAGCTTTGCCGGCTTTATATGCCAGCTACACAGACATAATTTTAACACTCTGTCATAACTTCTGATGGGAGCAGCTTGCCAAAACATGAAGCTTTCATGCTATTCCCAATACAGGAAGGACTGGTGATGCAAGCACAACCTTTAATGCAATTTTGTCTCTAAAACAAATACACCAAGTTCCACTTCCCTGAATACAAGAGGAATCAAAGCAGAGGAAACCCATTTCTGTATTTACTGCTTCAAGTCCCTTTAGCCTACACAAAATCCTTCAAGCTGTTCACATGGCTCTGCTGTCAGGGCTTCCTCCACCTACATGTCTTTCTGCTCCTTCCCTATGCCTTGTTTTTGTGGGTTTTCTCCTGCTGGCCTCTTTCCATCCTTCCACAAAGTCAAGTGCTGGCCAAACCCAGCTTCCACAGTGTTTATATTGCTGTCTGGTCATCCTTTGGCCTTTGTGCTCAGCAATGACATGTTATGTTGGCTGAGGAAATTCATGATTTTTTTACACTAATCTGAAGGAACCTATAGAAAGGCAAAGCTCAGTGAGATCCTGTGCAAGCTGTAGCCTTCTGAACCGTCTTGGCTTTCTGAAATGCCAGCGGAAACTTGCTTTCAAAGTAGGAAATCTAAAATACAGTTTTCCAAGCAAAGAAACTCAGTGATTCCTCACTACCTCTTTGTGATTAATACTAGACATTCTTTGAAGAAGAAGATGGGAAGGAATACATCTATAAGGAACCCAAGCTGACAGGCCTCTCGGAGATCTCCTTCTGGCTTCTTAAACTTTATGGAGAAAAATTTGGGTCAGAGACTGTAAAGATTATCCAGGATTCTAACAAGGTAGAGTTCAACTGCATGAACAAGCTGATGAAATGAAATTAGTGGTGAGCATCAGGGCCATATTATGCGACGGGTTGGAACTGGATGAGCTTTAAGGTCCTTTCCAATCCAAACCGTTCTGTGAGCCCTCTCTTCCACCCTTTTACAAGCACCTTGCTTCCATTTGCTCCTGTCATTCCCATGCTCCTGTGTGGACATATTGCATAGCTTGACAGGTTTTGGTGCTGATCTGGCACCCAGGAGGAAATAAATTAATTGGGAATTATGAATGGGAAATGGCAATCCACATCTCCCTTGAGCCGTGGTGTTGGGAAGCACGAAGGAGCAGATGACTGGAAGTGGAATTCTTGTTGCTTTGACACTGCAAGTCTGAAAGAAAATATTTTGGGGCCTTTCAGCCTTAACTCTTTCCTCTTCCTATGGAATACCCATTTATGCTCCCTGCAAGGGCTGTTCACACCCTTATCTTGCAACCACAGATGTGTCTGGGTTACCAAAGACAATGTTGGTGATCCCAAAGCTTGCTTTGGGCAAGCCTGCAGGTTTGCATTCCACAACACAGCACTGTAGGAGTGCTAACTTATGGCCTGGAAGTAATATAGTCATCCTAGAAGGACTGAGTAGCACAGGCATGTGCTGCATTGATGGACAAGGTGATAGAGCTACCTGTTGCAGATGAGGTATTTCTTGTGCCCCACCTCCTTGTCTTGTGTATCTGGTAGTGGATGGTCTAGACATCATGGCTGGGGTCAGAGAGAGTGTTTGGTGTGTTTCGCTGCATGCAATGGAGCTGAGTCAGCAGGGAATCAGTTTAAATCACATCTCACATTAACCAATTGTAAGTCAAGTTATTAATCTTCGTTCTTCTAGGGAGTAACCCTCTTATTTCACAGGTCAACATTAAAGACCTCGATCCCAAGTACGCCTATATTCAAGTCACTTATGTGAAACCCTATTTTGAAGACAAAGAAATGTCTGAACGAAAGACTGAATTTGAAAGAAACCATAACATCAATAGATTTGTATTTGAAACTCCTTACACTTTATCTGGAAAAAAGCATGGCAGTGTGGAAGAGCAGTGCAAAAAAAGGAACATTTTAACTAGTAAGTACAAACGTGAGTCTGTATCAGCCACTATTTTTAGACTGGTTTAGCTCATTAAAATATCCCAAAAGAGTTGGAATTTCTCTCAGCTGCTTAATCAGATTCATGCTACGATATTCTGGTTGGGAGGGGAATTTGCCTTATGTTTCTATGTGCAAATGTTTATAAAATAATAAATCATGCTGGTAAAATAGTCTTGTTCAGGATTTCACACACACCAAGTAAAACCCAGAGGGCAAGGACAAGGATCTGCTTGTTTGTGTTCCGTGAAGAGTAATCCCCTAGGCTGCATGACTTTTCAATCTATAATTCCTTTCCTGTTCCTACTAGCTTCAAACTCCTTTCCATATGTAAAGAAGAGGATTCCAGTCAATTATGAACACCAGGTTAATTTAAAACCTATTGATGTGGCTGCTGATGAGATAAAAGACAAGACAGGAGAGCTGCAGAAGCTGTGCTCTGCAGGTGATGTTGACGTGATCCAGCTGCAACTCAAACTGCAAGGCTGTGTTTCTGTGCAGGTAAAGCTTGATGCTCATCCAAAATCACAATTACAGCTGACTCAGGGAGTTATAAGATGACTCAGGGAGTCATCTTCTCGTGACACAGCACATTTACTGTCCAGAACTCCTTAACTACCTTATTTGCAGCACCACAGCAAACACAAGCACAGCTTGTCAGTGCACACAGCAGTACATTAGCGGGGGGCTCATGGCAATGAGCATTTTGTCATTAGTTGGCCATGGGTGAATGTCGAAATACACTTAACTCTTGGAGATTGTATCATCAGTATCAGGCACAAATAGCCTTTTTGTGAGCCTGAATTCTCAAGATGGGTAAATGACCTTAAGGTTCAGACCAAACTGCTTTCCTAAATTGAACTTGGAGGAAAGTGTGAGGAACCAGGTTGCATCTCTCTTTTTATCTCCATTTATCTTTTGGTCTTAAAAAAGCATAGGAAAACTAGCATTCTGGTTACATTAGTAATGCAGAGCTGGTGGCATGCAAATAATATGCTAAGATTGGTTTCATGGTGGTTCCTCTTAAAATTGTTATTCCCTTCACAACTGCCTTTAGTAACTCAACACAAGTTCTACCATAAATGATTTCTGACTTCTCTGGTTCTAGGTTAATGCTGGTCCCTTGGCCTATGCCAGAGCTTTCCTGAGTGACAGCCAGTCCAGCAAATATCCTACTAAGAAGGTGAATGACTTAAAAGAAATGTTCAGGTAGGATTTCTGATGTAATAAAACCTGGCTGGAACATGGTACCCGCTTTGCTTACAGATCTCTCTGTCTCCGAAATCAGATGCTGAATGCTTAGATGTGCCTTATAAAGATCCTGGTGCTGGTGTCTCCCATTTCACCCAGGTCCCTTCAACCCAAACCAGTCTGTGGTTCTCCCAGACACTGGAGAAAAGGGGGGAAAAAATGAAACTTGCCATCTGTTTAGTTACTTGCTTTTGTGGAAGACTAGGCTATTTTAATGACTGAAGTTCATTCCTTTCCTCCTCAGGAAGTTTATACAAGCCTGTGGAATTGCTCTGGAGCTCAATGAGCGACTCATTAAGGAGGATCAAGTAGAGTACCATGAGGGGCTCAAGTCAAACTTTCGGGATATGGTGAAAGAGCTTTCTGACATCATCCACGAACAGGCATGTACTGCACGTCAGGAGCCTGCAGAGGTTCTCTGTGTGCTTGGTAACTCACACTGAAAACTAGCTGAAAACTTGATCACTCTTCATATTATGTAGCTAAATGCTAAAAGGCAAGTAACTGAACTTGAAAGGTAAATGGTAGACTTGGTGGATTCCAAACACCAGTTTCTGTTGGTAGGCAATCTCAGCCTGGTGTTGGTACAGAGTGTGCTTCGGGGTGGAGGCTTTGCTGACACATACCATGAGTTTCCTGGTGCTGCAGCCCCCCTAAGTCCTGTGCTGTGTTTTGCCTCATATTTTGTGCATCACAATAATCCTGTGGTAAGTCACAGGTTGAAATTCTCTGGCAAAATTCCTATTTTGAAGAGGTGCAGAAAGCTCAGAGGCTGGCAGGAAGTTGGATGTCCAGAAACTGGTTACAATGGCCAGTGAGCTCAGTTTCCCTAGTGTAACACATTGAGTCTGACTGACCTGCTGCCTGGTGAATCACAGGGTGAAACACAAATGCAGTCAGTCTAGAGCAGTTCCTCCATTCCAGTGAGATCCTGTGTTGTAAGGCCATCCTTCAGGTTATAAAGTACAGGGTCTTGCCATGTGGCACAGATGCAGTGAGCACTGTATTTAGCTGCATTTACTCCCTGTGCTTACAAAATAAACCGCAGAGTTCTCTTAGTGCAAAGATATAGTAAATTATTACTCTACAGAGAATTGTTTCTTTCCTATACAGTTGTAACTAAAAATGATCCAGTAGAACACAATAATGTGTATATGAATGCTATGGAAATTGCTTCATTCTTCTTTCTCATTTCTCTGTTATGCTGCCTTTGTGAAACAGCTCTGAAGACAAGGTTGGCTATCTCTTTTCCATCTTTTCAAACACCTGCATTACAATCATGACCTGGAACCTTTCCTGAAGCTCTAATTCTTTTGTTTCCTCTAGATCTACCACGCAGATACGATGCATTTGCCCTGGATGCACGACTCCCTCCATGTCTTCTGTGCCATCAGCGGGACATCTGGGGACAGAAGTTACTGTTCACTCAGACCCACTGCTGAAATATAGACATAGCACTCCTATTTCACAGAGCTTTCTCAGGAATAAGTGGAACTGTACAAAGGATGTTTAAAGGATTCCATGATGAGCAAAGATACAGTTCTTTTTTTCCCCCAGAGTTGCCATGCTTTCAAACAGGGTGCTTGCTTCTTTTGCTGAGCAACATTGAAGTGCCTGGACACTGCACCACTGTGCTTCTTTTCTACTGTGTTTTTTTTAAAGCTAAACGTGTAACAAGACATGGAAAACTATATAACTAGGTATTGAATTGCTGAACTATGAATGGGAATTGGAATGGTACTCTCTAAAGTTGTACAATGGAATATAATAAAATGTAAAACTACTTTGTAAATAGAAGGAGTCTATAGAAATTAGCACTGTATCATATTTGCTGCAGAACGCTTTGTTGGACAGGGAACATGAAGGAGTCACTAGTGAAAGAGAAATTGGAGTCACTAGTAAGAGATCTTCTCTTCCAAAAAGTGACTTGCGGTCCAGATGCCCCCGTTGCACTCAGACTCTGAGAGGAGGCTTGTCCTAGTCTGGAACAGCTAAAACCCAAGTCAGAAATGCTCATTTTCATACCTCCTCTGAGCCGATAGTTCCAAAGAAACCCCCATGAAAGCTGAGCTTCCTACAGCTTATTTCACCTCTGGCCAGGGGATTTTATCTGGCAAGAGATCTGTCATTTGAGACAAGTTTCTCTATTTACCACTCATGGTCTCACAAATATAAATTGAGGGCATCTGAAGTTGGGAATTATAAATATATAATTTGGAATTATAAATATATAAACACCTTTCAGGAAAAACATCCAATAATCTGTGAGATGTGCTTAAGAAAACCCAGCACATCAACATAACTCATGCAAAATTGAGGGGCTTTTACCATTATATGGCATGTGTGTTCCCTGCTGTTAAACAATTCTGGTTTCTGAAAGAAAACAGGGTTTTGTCTGACATGTGGTTGAAGATCATGTATTTTCTGGAATTCTTTAATTCCTTCTTCCCCTCACTGAAGCTTTACTGTATTATCTCTGTCTCTAGTGAGATCCTTTCAGATGCAGGAAGAAGAAACAAGATAAGGCATTCTTTCATCCAGCAACATTCGGAACACCCATGGTTTTCAAATCCCATCAATTGTAAATATGGTTCCAGTGGTTCATATGGGAAGGATGCGGGGAGGGTTAAGGATGTGTAACAAAGTGCCACAATAAAAAGACTCCAGCTGGGTATTTAGCTTAGCTTAAGTGTCTATAAAGTAATAATCTTCTAATGTCTGTAACAAAAACTATCTTCAAATAGTTTTTGACCACAATTCAAAATGTTTATTATGCATGTTTCTAATTACCTAAAATGACTCCTCTGCTGAGAACAGTAATGTTGTGATCCATAAATTCAGCCATAAGCAAAATACAGATGTGCCTCTGTAACAACCAGACCACACTTCTGCTTGTGTGTGCTTTTATGCCAGGCAGACTCTAAATTTATCTTAGCAGAAAGAGGAATTGAGACTGCAGTGTTTAAACACAGTTGCTACCTTATTGATTTTCATCTTTTCACCAAATCATATTTAGAGGCAGATAGTGAGAGTGTTCCAGATTACTAAAAGGTGATGAAGCTGTTTAATAGTGGGTACATTACATTAGTTTTTGGAGCTAGTTAAACCCTAAACATCAGTCCTGAAGGTGTATCTTGAGTGCAGTCAGCAATGATGAGATGTGGACTCCAAGATCTCTTGCACTGCAACTCTTTTAATTACTACACCTAATAGTTTTCCTGGAATTAAAGTGAAATTCTTACTCATGTTTCCTGATGTCTTTGATGTCCTGAAATAACACTGTTGGCTGAATTTTCAGTTGCTATTCCTTGGTTTTACTGGAATTACAGTGAAATTCTTACTCCTGTTTTCGGATGTCTTTAATGGTGCAAGATGAATTTTCATCTAAACATCTCAATTTATTGGTGGTGATGTAGTTGTCCTGTCGTTTCAGTTTCATTTACTGGAAATGCAGCCAAAAAAATGTATTTAATACCAGGCCAAATAGAATACGTACAGTCAGTGCAGTTCAGAATACACGCTTCTGTGCAGTTTTGATGAGTAACAGAGATGATCATACCCTAAGGACGTGCTTCTGTCCTGCAGGTAAGTAGTTCAACTGGATTTGTAACATCCAATTTGTCCTTTTGAAATGGGTTATAATAAGACTGAGAACAAGCCAGCTGGTTTTGCTTTCCATTGTTACCAATCTAGAAATGATAGGGACTGGTCACAGGCTGTTTCACAGCTGTAGCTGGACACTGGTACCACGAAGGTGTTCACGTTTTCTCTACCTATTCTTTTCCTGCATTATTGTCCCAGTCTATAGAAATCCTTCAGACTTTTGTTTATTTCTGGCTGAAATAGTTGAATGCACAGATACACATGGGAAGCGCTCCATAGGTGTGACTGGTTTACATAGCTGATGCTCACAATGGGTACTTCCTATTTACTACCTTTTCTGGAGGAATATAAATGCTCAATGTTCATTAATACTTTGGGGTTTTCTTACACCACCTAAAGCAGTGCAGAAGGGTTTTGGTTCGTAAAGTCAGTGGATTTATTTCAAGTGCCAACCTGTGCAGTCTTTCTATATACCTCTAGAGCTACAGATACATCTTTCCTATGTACACCTCTAACTACTTTAGCTGCAAACCTGCTGTATAACTCGTCAAGTCTTCAGAAAGGAGGTGTTGGCTATTTTGCATAAAAGGAGAAGAAACAGGATAAAGCATCTGTCCATGAGGATTAAGAGCTTGTGGCTACTCTCAGTATCAGGACTGGTTTGAATAATGGGATTGGAGCCAGATTGTTTGCATATTTGACATAATAAAGCAACACGGGGTCTGCCAGCACTTTATGTACATGAACATGCTTCTAGAGATCTCTCCTCCTACATAGAGTAAGCGAATTGTAAGCATTCACTCTCTGCTTTGACTGCTTTTCTTTCTGCAGATTAGAAAGTGGTATTTTAAGACAGGTAACTTCAGAATGTTGTTTCTTTCCCCAAAAAGAATCTGGAATCCAGAATTTACTGCAGCCAAAGATCTATTTCTACATTACTCGCTGTTCTCAATGTCTTCTGATAACAGAAGTTGTCATGAGATAGGCCAACAGATGTGACAATACCTGTAGTGTATAAAACGTGTTTATTTTGTTCCAGAAGCCTTTTTAACATATGCCACGTGCTACTTTGATATTGAATCAGAGTTTGCATAACCATAATGCCTTTTGTCTCAAAGTAGATAAAATCTGTTTGGTTTGCCTTCCTGTAGGGACAGAGTCCCATGGATTTGCAGGCAGCTTAAGGATAAACCCACAATTTGATGTACTATAACCCAGAAGAGCTGAAGGGAAACGTAAGTGGAAGTCATAGGCTCAAAAACACAAATGAAAGCCCATCCTACTCAATGTAGCCACTGGAGGAGAGCAGCCTGTGTTCATCTGATGCTCACTGACCTGAGTTGTTTTGGTTAAACACAGGGTTCTTACTGGATTGAGCAATGCTGTGTTCAGCTCATTAGTATGCAACCACAGCCTGTAGTACTTAACCTTCAGATAATATGCCCATGTCAAGCAAGGGTGAACCAGTTATACAGACATAATATAGCAATCCTGGATGTTATTTACTCTCTTTCCATGTAAACGCAACACCTGCTTACTACATATTTGTAACAGAAGTGCTTTTATCATATGTATTGCACGTATGCATGACATTCTAGTCTATGATTCTATGTGTGTTTAACCTTCTGCATATGAGAACCCGTTCACCTCAGTTGTTAACCCATGTAACACCAAGTAACACACGATGCTGCTCCAGAGCTTTCCAAGGCAGCAAACTTCTATTGCTCTAATACTGGTGTAAGATTCATGGCACTAAAACCTACACAAATGAGCTATCACATGTGCTGCCTCTAAAGAAGATGACTGCAATAAATCTTAAATGCATAAATGCACCAAGTGAAATGGTTAACACTGATTTACTCAGTGGCAAGTAGAAGATGTTGATTTGGAAATCCTGAAGAGCACAAATGCCACACATCCAGCTCGGAGGATCCCAAAACCATGATTCATCAGAAAATCTGAGACATAGAAATGGACCTGTAGGGACAGGCCAAGGGGAATGGCTTTAAGCTGCCAGAGGGGAGACTGAGATGAGCTCTTAGGCAGAAGCTC
>JBCJKH010080117.1:0-16581 GCA_039877255.1 Loriculus beryllinus
TATGGAATACCTCTTTGGTCAGTTTGGGTCAGGTGTCCTGTCCCTGCTCCTCCCGGCCTCCCCTCCTCCCTGGCAGAGTATGAGGCTCACAAAGTCCTTGCTCAGACTAACCATTTCAGCAGTAACTAAAACATTGCTGTTATCAGTTCTGTTCCCAGGCTGAAAGTCAAAACACAGAACTGCATCAGCTACTAAGAAGGAGAAAAATGACTGCTACTGCTGAACCCCGGATTTACTGAATGCAAAAATAAACTACTGAATAAACATGGACAACTAATGGCACTCATGATGGTAATGCTTCCGTTCCTGTCTTTGCATTACTTTCCACATAGGGAAAAAAAAAATCTGTATTTCTCTATCAAATGACACTGACTGTAGCTCAGTCTTTCACCTCTATTTTATCTGCATGTTCAAAGAAATGCTACCTACAAAGACTAGCAGATACAAAAAAAGATATTAAAATCTTCAGTTATTCCAGTATCATCCGGCATAATTTAGATTAATTTTATTAGGTTTGTGCTTTGAGGCCAAATTTTTCAAACATATCTTGCTACTAATTAACTTTGTAGAGTAGAAAACCTGTATCTAAGAGGAGTAAAATTAAGTCCTTAGGAGCATGCAGAAAGTTAAAACTTTCTGCTAAAACAAGTTGGATTTGAGCTGCACCAGAACTGTGGCAATTACATTTTGCAGGATTAAGTAAATTTATTACTATAACACATCTTATATATTGCAAGACTGCTAAACGTGTGGTATGCAATCCAGAAGGGGCATCAAATCAGCACTGCAGGTATCCTATGCAAAGAAAGCTAACTGCTTTCATACAGTGCCTTTTTTCTTTTTCCAAAGGGAGACAGTTATGCCTTGCACAAGTATTGTTAGGTAATAGCAAGTGGAAATCTGTATTTTGCATAAAAATACAGTTATGAAAAGTATTGTGTCTTAACTGTAGGTGTAAAGCTGAGCTATCAGAAAACAGGTAATGTATAAAAAAGCCACCCCATAATATGCAACACTGTATAGTAAGGGAAAATTTTCTTAGATCTACATGACTGATCTTTGTTCAAATATGCTACATTCTTCCAGTATGCAGAACTCACACTGATATCAACAGGAGGTCCACAGAGTCAGCGGGAGCACAATATGAGAGTCAAGATTTCTTGTGACCCAATTTAGATTCTTCCAGCATCAATATATTATGTAAAGGAGATGTAAAGAAGACTGTATCTGTGCAGAGTTTGCAAATGCATATGAATCTGAGGAAAAACATTAATGAAGTAAAAACTAAATTCCAGAATGTAGGTATATGTATAGCCTGACTTTTAATTAATTGCATGTTTTAATGTTCATTTAACGCATTTAAAAATCATAAGTTTTATGAAAGAGCTTACACTAAAATATGTGTTTGCATATAAATCAGAAAAAGACATTTAAGTATTGTGAGCTAGGAAAAATTATAAGTTACTACAGGTAAGATATAATGTGAATTGAAAGACAGCAGTTACCTGTAGGTGTATGCTTACCCTAAATTTAATCTCATGTTTGTTTCTAGCTATGACAGAATTACAAAAATCTGTACACTGGAAGGTTGGATCTTGAGACTGTCTTGTCCAACTCTCCCTGCTCACAGCATTTTCTCAGGACTAGTCTAGTTTTGAATATTGTCAAGATGGAGTCTGACACCTCTTAAATGAAAGAAGTGGCTTTATTGCAGGAGGTACTTACAGACTTTACTAGCCATAACCAGCCTTACCTGGAGCCTGTATCCACACCCCCAACCCACAGGCACATGAGCCCCATTTTAGCTTGGTCTTCATTCCCTGTACCAATGACACCACATGAGCTTCTGCCTCCAGCTCAGCCACAGCTGTGCTTGGCCACAGACGCTGTTGATCTGGACCCCAACTGTGGGGCTTCTCAAACTCAGCTTAAGCCTGCATTGGCCATACGCATGGAACTGAGTTAGCGACTGCACGGGTAATTTGGAAGAACATCATAAGATACGGCTCTGCAAGTACTATATAACACACATGTATAGTTTTCTTAGATATTTGTGCTCTCAGATACTTATATTTATTATGCAGCACCTTCAACTATCCCATGCACTGTGTTACAGCTGTAAATGTCAGACAGCATATAAATGTTTTAGGTAATTAAAGGACTCTTTCTTAATAATAGTATTAAATTAGCTTTCTTTTAGTAAGGATGCAAAGAACAAATTAAACTCCAGCTCAGTCTAAAAAAATGCTCTTCCTTGATATAATGTCTGTTGAGGGAGTACTCAGCTCAGTGGGCAGCCCATTCGAAGAGAATTTGCCTTCAAGTAGCTAATTTTCTCCTTATTTTTGCTTGAAAAAAGAAATAATGATTTAATGGCTGACATTCAACCACTAATTAGTTTTAGTTTGTATATATTTGTTTTTCTTAAACATTTAATGATTTTCATGTGATATTCACATAGCTAGCTAACTTATCGCTTCTACTAAGCAAATACATGCTCAATAAGGAAACAAAAACCCAAACCAAAGAAAATAGTAAAGACAAACACAATGCTCTAAGTAGGAAACTTTTGACAAAATATACAGTTCATAATCTGAAGCTGTCTTAAACTCAGTCTCAGCAGTTTTTTAGTTGATTTTTGCCTAGACTCAGTTTAATTACAACAGACTTCTATCTCAGCACTTTCAGAAACACTATTGACCAAAGAAAAAGTGTAGTCTTGCTTTTATGACATGAACAATTTACTAACAAATATGGAACTATATAAAAGGTAGCAAAGGAGTCATTACAAATATGTGACAACTGAGATATGTGCTCATCAAATGTAAGAGTGATGAAAATGGTGAAATAAAAAATATAGTCTGGTCACTTCCTTGATCTCTGAAATGTATCTAATGTATCTTCTCCAACCAGCATATTAGATCAATAATTAGAACCTTCTATTCATTTGATGATATACAGTTGTTCTGAAGTGATTATTTTCAAAGTGTGGGTTTTCAAACTGTAATTAAAGAAGAAAAGCAGACATACAGAAGACAATAGAACACCTAATGTTAAAATACATAAAACTCAGTTAAGTGGAAGGTAGTGATGAGAGGATGGCTGTTCAGATAAACCCCTAAGTCTGTGACATTTGTATTAGTGCTGTTAACAGTCAATAATTCACAACTTAAGAAGAAAGAATAAATTTCAGAAAAGGAAGCAAGAGTGACAAAAACATCTCTGATTGCCATGTGTTGACAAGGAAGTTTTTGTCCAGAGACTACCTTGCTTTCACTGCCAATTTGAATGATGTAGTGCCAGATTCCAGAGAAACTGAAGAAACAACCAACTGATAATTTTCTTCTATGAAGTATTCAAGCACCTCATTTCTCCAGAGCTGTAAACTTGAGGTAAGTAAGCTACCATAAAAGTAAAAACTGCTAGTAGGTCTGAATCTTAGTTTCTCTTGTAACTAGTTCCTTGACCATGGTTGCATGGATATATGAGCAAATAAACCTTGTATGCACATTTAGCAACAGGCCTATAGAAGACTGAAATACTTCTACCTTCAAACTTAGTTCAGTGTACCAACAAGTAGTAAGCAGCTGAAGAAACTTTTTTGCCTACATAAAAAAGATTAAAAGTAGATATACATTAGAAATGTTTATTTCCTTGATTGTTAAATTATGTACAGCTTGTTTTCTTATCAAATGGAGCCACCACCAAACATCCCTAAACCTTACTTAGACCATATGATATTATTAATAGCATGAGAGATCCTGTTTAAATATGTAATAAAAATAACCTAGAAGAAAGGTACTAAGTATTGACTAGTGAAAGAAAAAGATTGCTTCTTTGAAATAATGTTGAATTTAACAAATGGAGACTGACGATCAACACAGTTTCTCCAGAATTTCTTAAAACTTGCAGATACCGCCTGCTCAAGGTCCTCAAACAACTTTGAGAGCTAAAAATACAAACACCAATGCAAACTAACATATGTTGAACCAGTCACCTGACTGACATATCTTCTTTCTTCTTGTCACTACAGTTGTTATACTTAGAGAAAAAGCAGTTAGCAGTTTCTGATGTATATAGTTGACTGATAAGGAGCAAAGGAGTTTAATCAATTTCAGCTGATAATGGTGCCTTCTTTAGTGATTTAGGCAAATTGGATGCACACGATAATTTCCTCATTAACTGATTCAGCCAAATCTAAAGTTCATGAGAGAAGATTCTAATCTAAATACCTCTTCAAAGTACAAAATTTTGGGGTTTTTTTTTGGTGAATCTACTGACATTTTGATGCTGTTACAGTTAGGAATTTGTCAGACTACATCACTGCTTTGGTTGGATCAAGGCAGACAGGAATGCTACAACATTCAAAGTAAGCTGGAATGTTAATTTATAAAATATTTGTTTAAATTAATTCATACGCCGACTAGCTCATACAGAAAACGTATGCCAACGATGTATTGGTTTATGCAGCCATCTCTGAATTAAAAATATGATTTACTCTCTTTTCCACATAGTGGTAATTGCAAAGGCTGTATGACTGTGACAAGCAATGGCAGAAAATAAACAATGAGGGCACTGTCCCACTCCAGATTATTGACCTTAAATATACTGACAGCCTAATAAAGAATATTTAGAATAATATAAAGATAAGTTTATTATATATAATTTTCAAGATTAAGGAAGGCTGCTTGAAAATACACAGCTTAGTTCTTTAAAAGTTAGAGGACATGGATGAAATTAGGGCTGTTGTATATATGTCGATAGCCATTTGTAGCTGTTTGTGCATCTCTGCAGCTTTTCTCTAGACCTTAGGAATGAAACCCCATTCCCAGCTAATGGCAAACTGAGCAGTACATCTGTATGTATCAGGAACAGGTAATTCTACACAGACATAGCAATTGCCAGGAGCACAAACGGGTTTGTGGAACAGATCATCTCGGAAGACTGTCACTCAGTATCAAATGAGGACAGGGACTGATGGAAAAAAATGATTTATAAACAGCAGTGCTACACTTTCTATAAGATTCACTAGAAGAGATGCAACAAAGTCCTTCTGCTAGGGATAATGTTGAAGGCAAAAAAGCTTATTCACAATCACTAAACAGATTATATGAATGGAAGAGGAAATGGTAGTGTTAATTTTCATTGTAGGGTGATTTTTTCTTTATTTGGATTATAGAAAGAAAGGAGGCAACTGTTAAGTTTATCCATGGCAAACATTTTTGCATTACGGTTCAGAATTTGTCATGACTATTCTGATAAACTGTGTCTGGTGCTTCTTCTTCAGATCTTTTGATTCCATCACTGCTTTTTGCCTGCTTGAAAATTTTGACATCTGTACAATGACAGTCACACTACAATGTTCTTTCAAATACAACATCTATTCTAGAATTTCTTTGTTTCTTATAAGCATATGGGACTTAAAGCCACAAAGTTTTGGCAACAATTATACTTCAGCAGTCAGTTCATTCTACTTCTAGAATGTAAGTCCAAGGCATCAGCATGACTTAGTCTGAGTCATAATCAGGGCAGTCTTCTATTTCTATCACCCACCTCCAGCCCCTCAGGTGGCTACAACCCATCTCTTTGGGTTGTCTTGTGTGAAACAGAACCTGCTATGCCACTGATTAGGGGAGGAGATCTGTCAGGTAACATGTCTCCAGATACCTCATTTTTAAGATGCCACAAGCTATTTTTCGGATGGATTTGGTGGTTTGATATTACAGAAATTTTCGGTTTCATGAGTTTCAGAACTAGTTTCTGCCATATTTTTAAGTTATGAGCACTTAAAAGAAAAAAGAAGTACTGAGTTAATTTTCATAGGCAGGGAACACAACTGAACCTTCAGAGGAAATTGTAAGCTACTACTCACCCAGATGCCTATTAAGCTCCCTGATCATAAATTCTCTGCCAAATCAGATTTTCTGAAAAAGTAAGAGCTGTGGCATCTGCCTGAGATGTGTTTCCAATACAGCTGGGAGATGATTCAGACACTGTACAGTACTTGTATAGTGGGTTCTGTACCACCTAGCATGTCCTTTGGCTCAATTCAACTTTATTTCTTTTTCAATTTATCTTAAATGTGTACAAAGATGCTGTTGTAGCTAAATGAACCACAGACTACCTTAACTCTCTGGTTACTCTTTGTCAAAAACTTATGTAACAATAATGTGAGCAGAAGCTTCTAGATGCAGACCTCATGGGGGAATCTTTCTGTTGATTTTAACAGCCAGTGAATCATCATGCTTTTAGAACACATTTTTTTTTTGCATATTTCTAATTACAATTTGCACTCACAGTCCTTGTAAAATTTTAACTGTGCCTTCATTTTCCTGTCCAGGGCTTTTATGAGCATCTTTTAGTAGAAATCCTTCTGTGATTTTTCATTTCACTTGAGTAATTTCAATGTTGATTATATGTGAGCTATTGCAAATAGGCAGTTATGACACCTGCACATGACTCAGTTCTTGGAAGTATAGTCTTATCCTTGTTAAATCCCAAGAAAAAAATCTATGAATGTTTAGCACTGTTTTCTCTAAATGTCTCTTCTGTTCTATTTAGAACAGAAATATTTAGACTCTTACAACTAATAGTGTAATAATGTAAAATGCTGCCAGAACTAACATTTATAAAAAAGAGACACCCTTTACAACACAACTAGCATTTTTTTTTTTTAATTTCTTCAGCATTTTTTTCAGATACTTTATAACGGATTCTTTAATCTACCTTACTGAATTGAAGACCATAGCTAGCATTTGAGACAGAGGAAAAGGAAACATCCATGTAAGACTACACACCTACTTATGTGGCAATGTTTGAAGAAGTAGTCTTATTGTAAGTTTGTGAAGCTAAGGAGTCAAAACCCACAAGTATCTGACAAATGTCTCGTAGTCCTTTTGGGTAGGCAGCACTAAAACAGGCATGATAAATCAATAGAACAAATTGTCAGGCCAGTAATATGCCTTGTCTTGTGCTGCTTCTCACTAAATACAGCAGCAATTGAGGAAAAAACATTACAGCATTCAGTGTCATTAATGAAATGGACTACCACAATTAGCCTGCTGACCAAGTATATTGTCTGCAATTCGGTTACTCTGAAACATTTTTCATAGAATCATAGAATAGTTAGGGTTGGAAAGGACCTTAAGATCATCAAGTCCCACCTCCGCTTCCATGGGCAGGGACACCTCACACTAAACCACACCACCCAAGGCTCTGTCCAACCTGGCCTTGAACACCGTCAGGGATGGAGCATTCACAACTTCCCTGGGCAACCCATTCCAGTGCCTCATCAGTCGGACAGTAAAGAATTTCTTCCTCATATGCAACCTAAACTTCTGCAAGTTATGCAAGGAAATAGTACAATCCTCCCCACCCCAACACCGCAGCAAAAAAAAAAAAAAAACCAACACCCACACAGAGGAAAACAGCAAATAAATTAGAGTTGCTCCTGAGAAAAAAAACAGGTAAGTCCTTCTACCCTGTCTTATTGCCTTGACGGGAATTTAAAAACATTCTAAATACCTGCCAACTTTCTTTGTCTCTTGAATTGTAATTTTGCTATCAGAAGCACCATTTTACTGCCCTCAAACAGAATGTAGGTCACAAGAACAGGAAATTGTGATTTGTTTGTGATGCATTCCTGGTTTGCAAGGTGCTTTGGGGGGGGAATCTTTTAATCAGAAGGAAAGAACTCAGGAAAATGCTTGTTCCCTTTTGTGAATAAAGAAAATACATTGGGATTGCAAAGAAATATTGTGATCCTTTTAGATAAATGGTGAACATCACATGATATAAATAAAATAGATTAGCCTACATCTAATATTTTTATCTTGAGGATTATTTTTCTTTTTTTTTTTTTTTTTTTTTTGTGACAGCTTCTTTAAAGAAGAAAAGGCAGCTTGGGTTAATTATCAGATATTAATTATAATTTTAAAGCAAAACAAACCAATTCAAGAGGTGGGTTTGTACACAGGGCTCTGAAATCTCACCCTCTAACCTTTATATGGATTTACAACTCAGTGGTGCGTAATAAGTACAGCCTCCACTTAATGAAGCCAAATCTCTATATTTTTAACACTCATTTGGAAAACCAATTAACTCTGACTCAATTGAACAACTTGAACAGGAAATAAATCATGTGTTAAAACATTGGTGAAGAGCCAGACTTTCTGTAATTAGAGTACTGATGTGCCCAAGGCTGACTGTGTGGTGTGCAGCATTATAGATTGACAACTTCGACTGTCCAAAGTGATTAAAATTGTGTATGTTCCCCTTGTTACACATACTAGCATCCTGAATACCACTTTATCATTTATCCTTCAAATGTGGGTTCAAGTTCTTTATGATTTATAAGAAGCATAATATGCCTTCTTCAATCCAGGAAACTAAAGCAGTTCTTTGGGTTTAAATTATGTCCAGCAGGAGTTGTACAGTGTGCCAGGTGGGAGACTTACAGTGTGTCAGGTGGGAGACTACATAAATTTCCTAGACAACACTTTTACAGGTTCACTGACCACATGCAATGTTTTCAAAGAAATCGGAATTTATTATGGCAAGCCTTACAATATACTTCCTATGACTTTCTTTGCTCTTCCATGTTCATTGTATGTACTAAAGCAAAAGACTTTATGCAGTCTCAGGAATCAAAATAAGTCACAGCATTCAGAACTTCTCCAAATGTTTAGTATTTCTTCCATACTTTCATTATTTGGTCTGTTCCTGCCTAAAAAAAAAAATAATAATAAAAAAAAATGTAGGAATAAAGTAGAATACTTCTATCACGACTACCTGTTCCTATTGACTGTCAGGGATTCTGATTTGGTTTAGTTGGTGGTCTGAGTTACTCATCTGTCCCTTGAAGTTAGACTAAAATACATACATGAACAAGGTAAGTGTCCATAATGACAGGGTGTAAATGCAATCCTCACACAAACCTTAGAGTTGAAACTTCTGTCAGTTTGCATATCCTACATCTATAACAGCATTTCTTGATGTGCACGTATTTCATCTTGAATACTAGCTAGAAATTTCAATTAAAGATAATATGGGTAATTTCTGTTAATAAATTCTAAGTAATAATACATGACCTGCAAGTCATGCTCTAGAAAAACATCTCACAACAACCATACAGTATGTTGACAAAATATTTCAAGCACTGAAGTTAAAAGCAGACAAATAAATTTGGTAACTAATGAAGAATTCATCATAAATGAAATTCCTTACAAATTCAGATTCAGGCTTGCAGTGACTACTATGCTTAGTGTGAAATCTGAGAAATCCATGGGCCTATACATGGTATGTGAGTACTTGATAGCCAGAGGCTCCATCTCAAGAACCATTACCATACTGTTATACTTGGACTCTGAGGTTCTCAGAGTGGCTGGCTTGGTTCCTACCAGTTAAATTTCCAAGGGAAAGAGTCAAGTTCTCTGGTAGTCTTAGCAACGAACTGTGGAAATGGAGGACTAGTCCCAACCTCTGAAACTAAATTGGATTAAATACATCTGGATGATTTTATCTAATTAATTTATCCAGAATTCTTGGACAAACTCTACACCAGAATTTTGAAAAAACAAAAACCCCAAACCCAAGAAACCAAACCCAAACCCAAACCCAAACAACCCCCTCCTCCCCACCCCCAAAGAAAAAAGCAAACCCAAAACAATAAATGAAAACCAACCCAAGAAACCCAACAAAATCTACAACTGAAACAAAGACCAAAATATCACTGCCCACCACCACCTCCCAACAACCTGGTAAAGGATTTCTTCAAAGAATGTTTACAAGGACTTCTGATAATTTTTTCAAGCTGGGGATAGTACCCTGTGTCAGGAAGATAATAAACAAAACACATTAAAGAAATGTAATTAGAAGCCCATTTATGCAACCTTAGCTTCAGAGTACATTGTAAATGAAAACATAATTAAAGTTTTGAAAATGAGCATAAGAAAGATAAATATGTGAAAGGTTTCTGCCAGATACACTATTCTGCAGTTGTAAAGGCCGAGAGTAGAAGCAATGGAGTGGCTTGGACAGGCATCAGATACAGTTAACTTTTACAGCAACAACATCTGGTGCACATTCTCAGTAGTTTCTGAGCAATTACTAGTGCTATATGCTTATGTGTGTTTGTTTTTCATAGATCTACCATAATTCAGAAAGCTTTGAGATAGTCTTAACTTTGGTTACTGAAAATGAATTAACAAGGGTGTTTCCTTGCTTATATCCCCCCTCAGGGTATAAAGAAGCCAGATGGTGTAGGGACACTTGCTGGGAAACTCTCAGCTGGTAATTCCTTTATCAAGTCAACAGACTAAGGTATCAAATCATTTTTCAGAGCCTGCTACAATGCTTGCATGAATAAATACAGCTAATCTCATATAAAAATGTATTGAAGACACTGTTATAAACTTAAGATCTAGCATAGAAAGACTTTTTGCAATGTGATTAAATCTACTCCTGTCTTACAGCTAAATGCACCCCATGAATAAATTCAACTGAGTCCTAAAAAAAACCCCCTCCTTCTCACCACACATCACACATGCAAGTATTCAAAACTGAAAATAGTTTATTAGGTGTTCATGAATAGAAGACAAAATCAGGCTTGAAATGGAAACAGAAGCTTTAAACACTGCAATTATTAATACTAAGAACTATTTATAAAAGATGAAAACTTTGCCTAATACAATAAGATTTTATTTATGAGAAGACTTAACAAATATAGATCATTAAGATAACAAGCAAAAGTAGCAGTATGTGTGAAAAAACCTTTTTCAAGGTAGAAATCAATTATTTCATCTTGTGAGTTTTACTTTTGACAAAGGCTCAGAATCTTTACACTTAGTTTTAGGCATGTGACTGAGAGATCTAGTTTGAGAGCATTGCTGCTTTACAATTCTTGTACTATTAACTGAGAAAAAAATTGAATTTTTGTAGATAATTTGCCCTGTATAAAATGTGAATTGCCCTTCAGTGGAGTTGCTACGGAAACAGATCTGATAAACCAACATCTATTCATCTAAAAGACTAGTTCAGAAATGCTGAAAAAAATCATACTCAGAAGAATAATTATCAGCAATCACTATCAAAATAGAAAGACGCAATAAAAGCCACAGGGCTTTATCCTTGGTCCAGTGTTATTCAGTATTTTATTTAATTACTTTGTGGAGTTATTGAATACAGTTGCATAGAAGACTGCAAGATGGAAGGGTAATGCAAATGTTTTGAAAATTCAAATTCGTAACTTCAAAGACATTCTGATGTACTGGTCAAAATGTTTAAAATTTGTTTTCTAAGGCATACCTGTGCACTTCAGGTTTCTGTAATAATCATTGCCAAAATAAAATAATTATATACCTCACCAGTTCAGTCTTCGGTTTTCTCAGAAATTTTTTTATCATGGTCACTGTTTTTATCTCTCCTCCTATTGTATGTGTATGCACTATTTTATTGTTGATTTAAAGAAAAGAAGCAGACCTTTGCAAATGGCTGTAATGTCAAATGTGAAGAACACCACCATGAATATCATGTCTTAGAGGAAGAAAAGGAGCAAAAGGAGCAAGAAAAAGAAGTAGATATTAAGTGCAGTCTTGACAGATGTAATATAAAACATTATGTTCTTAGAAGTAAAAAAGGAGACTTTTCCAATTAATATGAAAGTACACAGAAAGAAGGAAAGGATTTAAGGAGTGGGATGATACTGTTGAAGATGATTGAATATTTATTAAAAGGATTAGCACAGCAAATCCAATTTCAGCTTGTTCCATATTGCTGAAAGAATTAAGATCATGTAGCAAAAATACATTATACACAATGTGTGATGCAGAAAATGATTAATTCAATTCACATTTAGTATACAAGTGGGAAAACCTTATTTAAAATTAAGAGTAACTTATTAATCCATGTTTTAAGTCAGGTTTTGCCATCATTCTTCAGTGAGATGACTGGAATGTCTACCAGAGTTTGCACCTCTTTTCATGATAAAAAGCTTCTGGTAATATTGAAGAACTATATAATATATAAAAAAATATAAAATGTATACAAAAAAATCCCTCCTTCACTCTTTTATAGAAAAAAATGTAGATATATTTGAAATTACAACATAAGGGTGGGAGAGATATATACATCTTATCTGAAGCATTTTCAACACATTTTTAAGAAGTGGTTCAATTTCACAAAAATGGCTGTAACATACCAAAGAAGAATGGAAGCAAAAGCAAATTCAAAAGATAAGATAGGCAAGAAAAAGGAAAGAAGGGGAAGTATAAGGTAGTGTCAGTAGAAAAGGGCAGAATGAGCGAACAAATGATATAGTTAATATTTACATTTATTCTTTTAGAACTTCAGATTCATATTTGAGATACCTGAGATAGCTCAAACCTTATAATCTATAGTGCAAGCTAACTGAGAACATGACTTTCTTCTTACCCAAGAGAATGACAATAAAAAGAACTATTTTCTTCTTTAATATGAAACCAGAATTGTGCAAGTTGAAGAACAAACAATATTTCCTTTCCATGAGGGCCATAAGACGATAGGTTGGTGTATCAAGGGAAATAAATGAAGCCCCAACAGTTAGTGGTATTTTAAAGAGCTAATCAGACACAAAGCTTGACCTACTAAAGTAGATTATAATTTTTCAGAACAGGGAGATCTAGAGCGAATGACTAAAAAACCGTTTTTTAAATTCTTATTCAATAGTGGTAGTGGATAGAATTTTGTTTTACATTTCTAGATGAAATAACCCACTGCACACACACACCCACCCCTCCCCCCCAGTGAAATACATTCGTGCTTGTTAGAGTTACTGAAGAGAATTTACTCTTGGACCATGCCAAGTAGATTTAAGGGGTAAAAACGGACTGGGACATCCCTACCCTCTCCCACCAGCACCTTGAGGAGACCAGGGAGGCAGAACAAGTGTGTATCTGCAGGCAGAAGAGCCTCTGAGGGCTTCTCAGAAAACTCAGATGTGATTGCAAGAGCATGCCTGCAAGTTACCTGTCCCTAACCATCCCTTTGCAGCCTTAATGCTGTCAAGAAAGCTTTTCCAAACAAAAAAGACAACAAAGGTCATTCCTAAATATGCTTATCAATAAGGAGCACAAAGTACAAATGTAATGTAGTCATGGAAATAATTAGCATGGCCAGGCAGAGTTCAGCATGGTATAGGTGCAGCCATAAACACTAACAGCACTTTCTGCAGGACTATCCTGGGAAAATATACTTAACATTTCACATGGAACTGCAAGCTTTTCAAATGTTCCTAAAGTCTTAGAAATTAATTCTGACCAATGGAAATAACAGCAGTAATGGTAGAGAGACGTCTAAAAAAAGCCTGAAAGATGATACCTTCATAATAAGTATCTAAATTGAGATGACTTATTTCTGGGTATCAATATCTTGCTGTCAGCATTGAAACTGTGGTAATTTTATGAGGTAGCTAACTTTCAGATACTGCTGTTTATCTACACTGCTCAAAGACACTGAATAAAAATAAACAAATTTACAGCCTGGAGGAGAAATTCTGTCCAGTGATAAATAAAACATTTTCAGCTCTACATATCCTAAGCCTCATGATTAACCTTTATCTTGAGACAAAAGTATTACTCAAATGCAAACAAGACCATTTTTATTATTCAGTAATATAAACTCACAAAGATATTTGTAAGAAATTTGCTAATTAAGTCTACCATCCACATAAAATCAAACCTGTTATCATCATTCAGTGTTGGAGCTAATTTCATGAGTTATAGTCAGCATAGAAAACTACTGGTTGGAAACCTATTTATTTCAGATACACATAAACATATAAAATGATTAAATAGACACAAACCCAGTGCATTTATTAAACAGCTCAATTTTATCATACTAATGGGTGCATAATCAACTGGAAAGTATAAATTTCCAAGTCTGTTCAAAAAAAAAATAAAAAAATTAAACGAGAATGGAAGGAGCGGGAAGGGACGGACTATTAAGTTTTCAGAAAAACACATTTTCTTTTGATCTTAGTGACAGGTTTTCCTGTCAACTGTGGAACAAAGTTGTAAAATGGATAACTTGGAGCCTGCACACAACTGTGCCAAGTATATTCACTATCCTAAATCACAAGAGATTTTTGCAGATCTATGGAGTATTTCACAAATTGGCTTTTGTATTATACGTGTTAGGGTCAACTGGATATTTGCTTGAAAAAGGAAATTAAAAAGATTAAATCCTATTACATAAACCTTGCTTGCTTTATAATGCCTTATTAAGTAGGGGTAAATAGGATTTATGCTAATCCACAAATTTATACCATTAATCCTATTTTACAGTGCATTTTTTTCTGATTTTTTTTTTTCTATTACATTCTACAGTCCTCAACATTTCCTGATTTTACTAGACACTCATGGAATAAAATAGCAAGGATGATTGCTTGGATTAAACATCTTGCCCGATCTATACAATTACAATTTGTATGGTCATTTACCTGACACTAGAATGAGTGATGAGTATCTGACAAAGACATGGCAATTTGTTAGCATTTGTCTGCTGGCCTGAGTGACACTTTTATATTACCTTCATATTTTGTCCTGGACTCTTTTCAAAGTTTTCTGATTAAATTCTAGTATAGGCAGTTGCTGCAGCCTCTAAAGCATACTTTTGAAATAGCTTTGATAATGTTCTGTCATTCATATATTCTGGCACATTCTTTTCTACATAGTGTATGTTCCATTCTTTACCTTATACCCCTCTGTTCACAAATCAGTGTCACTAATAATGTTGCACAGCAATCAAATGGCTGCTTATTTGCACCACACGTGGTCACCGGGTGTAAGATAACATCTAAATACAAACTAAACTAAACAGTAGCACACACTAACATTAATAACTCGGGATTCTTGGACAAGGCAGCTATTAATGTTATAAAAAGCTGCTACAAGGGCAAATACATCAGCCATTTCAGTCTGAAATTGCCCTGTATTCTAGAAAGCCTGTACTGCTGCTGCATACATCCCAGACTTTGCCCTTCCTCAAGGAACAGCCTGTGGAGCCTGCAGAGAAACCATACACCTACAACTTCCCAACATGCGTGGTTTGTTGCTTTAGAAGTACTAAGTTTTCCAAAGCTGCATATTCATACACTGTGCAATGCAATGTGTCCTTATTTTTCCTATAGACAGGGAACTTGCCTCTGATTCCAAGGAAACTTGCCTCTGAACTTGCAACTATAACAGCTTGATCAACATCAGTACCCCAAAGCCATTGACTCTGCTGCTACTGCTCTCTACAGCTATCCAAGAGGAGGCTGTAGTAAGGTGGGTGTGAGTGTCTTCTCCCAAGAGACAGGACAAGATGAAATGGCTTTAAATTGTTCCAGTGGAGGTTTAGATTAGATATTAGAAAAGGCTTCTTCACTACAAGGGTTGTCGAGCATTGGAACAGGCTGCCCACGGCAGTGGTTAAGACACCATCTCTGGAGGCATTTAGTCAATGTCTAGATGTGGTGCTTGAGGACACGGTTTAGTGGCAGGCTTGACAATGCATGGTTAACGGTTGGACTCAATGACCTTAAAGGTCTTTTCCAATGTAAACAATTCTGTGATTCTATAATTCACATTGATGTATAGAGGATTAAAAGCAAGCATCACACATCATATGTGTGTCCAGTTCCCCAAGACCTTCCTAATGCTTCCTCTGCACAATGGCCTTGGAATCTCATCAGTAATTTTTGATGTGGTTTCAAGATATATCTTCAGATTATAAATCGACTGCAAAGCACCCAGTGGCATTGTGTCCTTCCTAAAATAGATAGCTTAAGGATTTAACTGAACTGAAAACCTTCAGGGAAACCTAGGCATTGTAGAGAAAAAGGTGATGCCAACAGTAACCTCTTGTAATTTATTTATGCCTCTTTTCATACTTTTCTTACAGTAATTTTGATTGTGTCATTTATGGCTGAAAATATCTTATCTTCCTAAACTTAATACCTTACTAATGCTTTACTTCATTACTCTTTCCATAGATTTTAGTGGCATCATGCATCAAGTAACATGAGAAAGATAGCATCTGGCCCATGGCTTTTTAGCCTGGAGGAACCACTTCCAATCAAACCAATCAGCAAAAATGAATCCTGTGATTTATTAATCTATTTTGTAATAGCACTGTTGATTAACACATGAAACAATTTTTGTATTTTTTCTGTTAACAAAATTTGTAGGTGCTTTTTTTCCTTGCTCTATTAAAATGATATATGACATTTATTTCAATCTGGCTTTTTCTGGCTTTAGTATAAAACAAAGGAAAATTGCTAATGAAGTTGAAGCCTTTTTTTCCCGTAATATTCTAAGTATTAATATATGTTCAACTTGAAATAAGTTCAGCAAATTCTTCCAGTTCAAATCAAGCTCCTGCATACACACATTTAAATAGGATGGTGCACAGGCACACATTTTTTGTAAATTATATAATAAGATATATTTATTGCATATTGCATTGTTGTCATAATTGGAACTGCAACTTGGACTTCTATTAACTGTATTAATCTTATACTTGTAATGAAAAATTACAGTATTTCCTTTTTTAGTTTACTAGATC